>CM038680.1:511130610-511297870 GCA_021605205.1 Aegilops longissima | reverse complement strand
TTCTAGGCAGAATCCTATTAATCCTAATTAATTGATTAGTTTCTGTTTTCCTAATTAATTAATTAGTAAATTAACTTATTTTTAACTTGTGATTAGTTATTCTAGGTTAGTTTCTGTCATTCCATTTGATGAACTTTTATTTATAATTAATAAAAGTTTTAAATTAATTTTCTTAATAGAAATTGGATTAGGCCTAAATTGAGTTTTATAATAGCTAATTAATTAATTCTTTTTGCTCCTAGTTACTTAGTTAATCCTTTTCTGTTAAGTTAACCTAAAACCATGATTAGGTTATTTCAAGGAATTTTTGTTATATAAAAACCATTTTTGCTATTGTTTGGAATAGGGAAAGACTTTGAATTTGATTTCTTTGAGTTTTTCTTTTGATTGGGTTTTGTTTGCTTTGTTGTGCTTTGTTACTTTTATTATCTTGTGTGATCCTTTTTGCTTTGTGCTTATTATGTTATTGTTTGTCTCGGTAGAGTTCCCGGAGTGCGAAGCTTGCTACTACGACTCTTTAGCTTACGAGGATCATCAGCAAGGCAAGTTTTGATCATGTTATTTCTATACCTATGTTTTTGTGCATTAGTAGTTGTCACCACCCCACCTTTGCATGCAGTAGTGATAATCTTGAAGTCATTAAACTTGAGTAGTATCATGTGGTAGGATGAACCAATCCCCCTTGTTACCATGACCCCGGGACGTAGTAGTTATTTTGCTATGCTCGTAGACGGGATTTGGGATGAGTGAAATTCATAAGTAAGATGTGAGAGTCAATGATGATGATGATGACCCCATGGACTACAATGATCAAGATGGACTTCGGAAAATCACTACTGGGTGGAGGACGGTTGACGGGCACCCTGGAGCACCCAGTGGTTGGCCGGGATGCATGGAGAAGCGCCATGACATCTTGCGAAAGCTTCACCCAGCCACGAAGAGAAGGATGGATGCCCCATGACCGAAGCTTACTGCAGCCGCAAGCCATTATGGGCTCGGCTGGGTTGACCCTTGTAGTGAAGTGGCTGGGCGGTACTACGAGAAGTAGACGAACGGTAGGATTGGATGGGTACCGCAAGTGGCGGAAGAACTCTTTGGAAGACCCTGTTTCATTCGTCCGTCTTCAAACACCATGAAGTGCGAAGACTTTAAAGGAGGAATGATTCTTGCGGGAAAGTCGCAAACCTCTGCAGAGTGTTATAACCTAATCGATTAGCCGTGTCCCGATTACGGACATTTGAGCATCTGGACCTTGGAAGTATTCGGATATCTCAACACTAAAACTAATGGAATAATTTGATGGGTTTATGACTTAATAATAATTTGGGAACGAGATATTGGTTGGCGGAACCATCTCAATAACTACCAACAATTTGTAGTAATTTGCAAATAAGTCCATTTGTAGTAGGATAAAATTGGCTTTACGCAAAATGATGAAACTTAGAGCTCCACACCAAATATGCATATAGAGTTAGAAACTTTATTATTGTTGTTCTTCATAACTTGCCACTTATTCCAAAAGCTGACCTACATGGCTGCAACGTATTATGTTGCGTAGATATATTCCGATCGGGGTGAGGCTACGCTCCGCGCTTGGCGATTGCCCTTTGGAGTCGGATGGACTCGCTTACCTTCGACGCTTCCGCAGCATTTTAGTTTATTTCTCATGAGTTGGCCTTGAGCGAATTTATTCCCTTGTAATAAAGACTCTATATGAGAATCGATTAATGATATTCAGGTGTGATTGAACTTTGATTACTTTATCGATGTCTTGTGAGTACCAAAGATGATCTTGGGATGGTATGCATACGAGATTTGACCGATTTTGGGTCAGGTCGCTACAGGGCACCGCCAGAAGGCTGCTGACGTTCCGCACTCAGCGCTTGCGGCAAAGGTGCCTGCGCCGACAAGTTCCCTAAAAGCGTAGGGCAAAGACATACAAAGGAAGGAATCGAATAAAGGAAATAACATTGCAATCATTGCCCGAGATAGAGTTATATTACAAAATAACTTGTCGCAGCTCTAATAGATTGTTCTCCTAACATGACCAGCAGCGACAAGGAAAAGATAAAATTGGCGGCCTAATCTACGCGGTCGCCATCAACCCTCTTGATCCCGCTCACCCTATCCACAATGGGTGCGACAAGGGCCTTGAGTGCATCCACGTCGGCATCCGGCGGCAAGGACTTGAGGACGCCGGTGAGGTTGAGGCCTGGATTGCGGAAGGCCACCTTCATCAGCACCTTCTGGAGAGCTCCCGCGCAGATCTGGCGCGACTCCTCGGCCAGCTGCTTTGGGATCTCTTCCCGGAGTCGCTGGAGAGCCGTCACTACGCCCTCGAAGAACAAGCTGAGCTTGGCGCTGGGTTGGAGGTGCTCGTCGGAGGAGTACCCAAGATCCACCATCCCCAGCTCCGTCAGCTCCCTGTCGATGGCGGCGGCAACATTCACGAGACCTTCGGTCCAGTGCTCCACGTTTTCCCTGAAGGTGTTCTGGGCGGCAGTAGCACTTGCCAGCAGCGCCTCGTCGGCCTTGATCTTCTCCAACAAGGCCACCTCCCGCTCCCTGGCGCCTTCCAGCGTCTGAGTCAAGGTGGTCAGCTTCAGCTCGAGATCTGCTTTGGAGTCCTTGGCGGCGCTGAGCTCCTTGCTCCTCTCAGCGAGACGGCCCTGCAGCTCGCCAAGAGTGTAGGCGTCCTTCTCTCGCTCATGCTTGAGTGCAGCAAGCTCCTCACCGCCCTTCTTCAGACTGGCCTCCAGCTGCGTCACCTTCGTTTCCAACTCCTTCTTGGCGGCCTCGGCAGCTGCGGCGGCGTCCTTCGCTTCCTTGAGGGCTCCGCCAAATGTTTGCTCACGCGCGGCAAGCTCCTCCTCATGGCTGTCAAGATTGATCTTTCGCTGCGCCAGCTCGCCTTCTTGCGCAGACAGCCTCTCGGCGGCAAGCCGCTGTTGCTCTTCAACCTCAGCCTTCTCGAGGATGAAGGCTTTGCGCGCCTCAACGATTTGCTCCCGCTCCTCTGCCAAGGACCGGAGAGGTTCCTGATTGATACCCCGAAGCTCCTCCGCGCGCTTCTCGATGTCTGCTCCCGCCTTTGCGACAAGCGCTTCCCGGGATTCCAGCTTGGCTTGTCGGGTGCGGTAGAGCGACAGCAGCTTCCGCAACAGCTGCTCCTCCTCAGACTCGCCACTGCTGCTGCTTGGCGCGTCGACCAGCGTCAGCCCAGCGGAGGCGAGCAGCTCTTCGTCGAAGGTCTCTCCTTCGACCGGCGCCCTGGAGCTCGACGCCCAGGGGAGCTTGATGAAGATGCCATCGCCGGCCTTCAGATAGGCGCCGGGCTGGGGCTCTTCGGAGCCTGACGCTGCAGCGGTGGCGGAGGGATCGGCGGTCGGCGTAGCGCCTGGCGCTCCTGCGGCCTCAGGGCCGTCAGTGCGATCGCCGGACCCCTCGCCAGCCTCTGCGGCAGCAGCCTTGGCGGCCTCTTCGCCGGCGGACTCATCGGCGCCAGCCTCTTCCTCAATGGCGGCGGCGTCGTCAGTATTGCCGCGCACGTCCTCCTCGCCGGCGACCTCAGTCTCCATCGGCTCTGCGGTGGATGGATCTGACGACCAGAAAAAGAAAAGACAGTCAAGCAAATATCCAAAAAGAAAAGCCAGAAGAAAAAGAACCCAAGGGAAATTTTCAGGCAAGAAGATTACCTGTGATGGGATCTGCAGCCGCGGTCTCATCTACCGGAGGGTCGTTGGTGCTATCCCTTGCCGTAGAACTGCCCCTTGCCGGAGAAGCCTCCCTTGCCGGAGAATGCTCCCTTGCCGGGGGATCCTCCCTTGGCGGTGTAGTCGACGCAGATGGCACGTCGGGAGCGGCGTCCGGGCACTCTTGGTGAGAGGCTGCTCTGCTCCTACACAAACCAACAGTCATATATCAGCAAAGAAA
This sequence comes from Aegilops longissima, assembly GCA_021605205.1. Lineage (NCBI taxonomy): Eukaryota > Viridiplantae > Streptophyta > Magnoliopsida > Poales > Poaceae > Aegilops > Aegilops longissima. The sequence goes on along the minus strand of CM038680.1, from coordinate 511,293,937 downwards.
GGGTACCCAGTTGGGGCTAGTTCCGAAGCAGCGGCTGGGAGTACCTTCGTGCGCGATGCGCTTGCGTCTCCGTCGACCAGAAGAGGTAGTAGTTCTCCCTCAGCTCCCTTGCGGCGAGCTGGGGAAGATGGCCCGCTCCTTTTGCAGCACCGCGAGCCGCTGCGCCTCGGCCGACTTCACGTCCTTCCCCTTGTCGGCTTTCGGAGCCATGGCGGAGGTGGTGGGGGAGGTCGACGGCGTTGGTGGCGCTGCTGGCGATGGGGGGCGGAGCGCTGCTCTCTTCAGACTTGGGAAGAAGGGGGGAGCTGCGGTGGTTTTCGAGATTAGACAGCAAATGGCGAGGTGGGCGAACTGCCCCTGTTTCCCCTGTTTATAAGGAGGGAGAGGGGGCGGACGTTCCGCTTTTCCGAATAAAGAAACCCCCACGATCTCCCCCACGATGCCGCATTCGACACGTGCCGTTCGTGGGGGGCGTGGTGGGTCCGGAGTGAGTTACGGGGTTCCCCAGACCGCGCGTGCCCGTGCCCTGATCTGGGCCTGGCCCAACAGCGCTCGGCACCGTGTGTGGCCCAGGCCCGGGGGCTCCTGTCGGTGTACTAGAGTAGGGGTACCCTAGTATCCCGAACTCGTGCACGGGCAGTCGCAGCACCCTGCGGCAAGGCTTGCCTGGTGACCGCCAAGGTCCTCTGCGGCTCCATTGGAGCCATTCAAGAACAAAGTATTTAAGTCAAGGAGACAAGGCCCCGGCAAGAGGAGCTTGTCGGGAAGGCCACTCAAGGCACCTAGAAGACAAGGCCCCGGCAAGAGGAGCTTGCCGGGAAGGCCCGGTGAGCGACAAGCTTCCGGACGCGACGAGGCAACAACCGCGGCAAGGCGCTTGCCGCGGCAGACTACCACTCCGTTCCTGCGCTCCAGCACATCCACCAACGTGTCGCCATGAGACCTTTCCAGGTAGCAGCGGGCAAGAGGTGTCTTGCCAGCGGAGCGCGGTGGCAAGCGGTGCTGACAAGATTGCCATCGTGGCAAGCGGTGGCGTCCCTGACGGTCCTTTTCTACACAGTTTAGTCGACTTGGACGGGCATTTAATGCCTCTGTCCCCTGCTGTCAGGGTTAGGTATGATACACTGTACAAGTAGATGTACCAACCACGACTCCTTTTACATTTTTGCCCTTGTCTACGTTGCCACCTGTCGGAGACCCCTTGAACATATAAAAGGAGGCCCATGCGCAATGTAGAAAGGGGGTTCGGTTCATTCGAAACCAGAGAATACTCACGCTAGGTCTTGTAGCTCTCAGCGCTCCCTAGCAAGAACACAATACAACCAGACAAGCAGCAGTAGGAGTATTATCTCTTCGGAGAGCTCCGAAGCTGGGTAAACTGCTCGTGTGCTTCGCCTCGATCTGCTCTTCGTGCGACCTCCGCCCCCCACCGAACCGAAAGGGGCTCGGTCCGCCAGTCCCATAGGTGTTCGTGGGTCAGATCAGCTTCCCCGACAACACCCTTGCGGAAGCTTCTGTATTTCTTGACTTACTCACGGGTTTTGGAGGTTCCACCTCAATAAAATGTTCAGCCATGCAGGCTTTAGATTTTCTTTTCCTGTTTTTCTTATGCTTGCTGGCACCAACTACTTGTTTGCTTTGCTTTGGAGTTGACACTTTTGTAATTGTTTTCGCAGCTTGGACATTTTATTCTCGCCTTGCTCTTCAACATTTTCATCTATTACAGAGTGCAATGAACCTTTTCCATGTTGACGTGGTTGCTCGTTTAGTGAAGAATGAGAAGATCATTTCCTGAAACACGTGAAGTGTCATATTTACCATGATCCCAAAAAGTTATTGTCCTACTTTCGCGCATAAAAAAATCACAACAAATCTTCTTTTACCTGTGGTGGAGTATAGGGAAAACTTCCTTGTATGGAAGAATGTGATAGTACTCAACTACCAATGTCGTTTTTGGAAATGGATCATTCACAAATAGCGGACCAGTCATACTGTTAAAGAGAAAGCCAAAAAATGTCATTATCCTTGGAAAAGGTTATAACTTTTCATAAGGATATACCATAGAATGGTCTTATTTAATAAACTGATTAGTGGTTGATCAAAAGGGATGTAACCTAAAATCATAAAACTATCTAGTAGGTAAAGGCTTAGGCTAGAGCAAATGCGGAATAAAACTAGAGTTTAACTTGTCAAGCAGAAAACTAAAACAACTAGGCTCACTTATGTGCACCAACAACTTATGGTAAGCAAGATACTATGTGATAGCAAGATATATATAACATCAAACACTATGGCTATCACAAAGTAAAGTGCATAAGTAAAGGGCCCGGGTAAGAGATAACCGAGGCACATAGAGATGACGATGTATCCCGAAGTTCACACCCTTGCGAAAGCTTCTGTATTTCTTGACTTACTCACGGGTTTTGGAGGTTCCACCTCAATAACATGTTTTATTATGGGGATCTCACTATCTAGACCCTCTGCACAGACATCAGCTGCAGCCATGCAGGCTTTATATTTTCTTTTGCTATTTTTCTTACTCTTGCTGGCACCAACAGCTTGTTTGCTTTGCTTTGGAGTTGACACTTTTGTAATTACTTTTCGCAGCTTGGACGTTCTATTCTCATCTTTCTCTTCCACATTTTCATCTATTATGGAGTGAAATGAACCTTTTCCATGTTGACGTGGTTGCTCGTTTAGTGAAGAATCAGAAGACCATTTCCTGAAACACGTGAAGTGTCATATTTACCATGATCCCAAAAATTTATTGTCCTACTTTCGCGCATAAAAAATTACAAAAAATCTTATGTTACCTATGGAGGAGTATAGGGAAAACTTCCTTGTATGGAAGAGTGTTATAGTACTCAACTACAGATGTCGTTTTTGGGAATGGATCATTCACAAATAGCAGACCAGTCATACTGTTGAAGAGAAAGCCAAAAAATGTCGTTATCCTTGAAAAAGGGTATCACTTTTCATCGGGATGTACCATACAATGGTCTTATTTCATAAACTGATTAGTCATTGATCAAAAGGGATGTAAGCTAAAATCATAAAACTATCTAGTAGGCAAAGGCTTAGGCTAGAGCAAATGCGGAATAAAACTAGTGTTTAACTTGTCAAGCACAATACTAAAACAACTAGGCTCACCTATGTTAACCAACAACTTATGGTAAGCAAGATAAACAACTATGTGATAGCAACGTATATAACATCAAACACTATGGCTATCACAAAGAAAAGTGCATAAGTAAAGGGCCCGGGTAAGAGATAACCGAGGCACATAGAGATGCCGATGTATCCCGAAGTTCGCACCCTTGCCGAAGGTTCTGTATTTCTCGACTTACTCACGGGTTTTGGAGGTTCCACCTCAATAACATGTTTTATTGTGGGGATCTCACTATCTAGACCCTCTGCACAGACATCAGCTGCAGCCATGCAGGCTTTACATTTTCTTTTGCTGTTTTTCTTATGCTTGCTGGCACCAACTACTTGTTTGCTTTGCTTTGGAGTTGACACTTATGTAATTTGTTTTCGCAGCTTGGACGTTCTATTCTCATCTTTCGCTTCCACATTTTCATCTGTTATGGAGAGAAATGAACCTTTTCCATGTTGACGTGGTTGCTTGTTTAGTGAAGAATCACAAAACCATTTCCTAAAAGACGTGAAGTGTCATATTTACCATGATACCAAAAAGTTATTTTCCTACTTTCGCGCATAAAAAAATCACAACAAATCTTATGTTACCTATGGAGGAGTATAGGGAAAACTTCCTTGTAAGGAAGAATGTTATAGTACTCAACTACCGATGTCGTTTTTGGTAATGGATCATTCACAAATAGCGGACCAGTCATACCGTTAAAGAGAAAGCCAAAAAATTTCATTATCCTTGAAAAAGGGTATCACTTTTCATCGGGATGTACCATACAATGGTCTTATTTAATAAACTGATTAGTGGTTGATCAAAAGGGATGTAACCTAAAATCATAATACTATCTAGTAGGTAAAGGCTTAGGCTAGAGCAAATGCGGAATAAAACTAGTGTTTAACTTGTCAAGCACAAAACTAAAATAACTAGCCTCACCTATGTGAACCAACAACTTATGGTAAGCAAGATGAAAAACAATGTGATAGCAAGATATATAACATCAAACACTATGGCTATCACAAAGTAAAGTGCATAAGTAAAGAGCCCGGGTAAGAGATAACCGAGGCACATAGAGATGATGATGTATCCCGAAGTTCACACCCTTGCGGAAGCTTCTGTATTTATTGACTTACGCATGGGTTTTGGAGGATCCACCTCAATAAAATGTTTTATTGTGGGGATATCACTATCTAGACCCTCTGCACAGACATCAGCTGCAGCCATGCAGGCTTTATATTTTCTTTTGCTGTTTTTCTTACGCTTGCTGGTGCCAACTACTTGTTTGCTTTGCTTTGGAGTTGACACTTTTGTAATTACTTTTTGGAGCTTGGACGTTCTATTCTCATCTTTCTCTTCCACATTTTCATCAATTATGGAGTGAAATGAACCTTTTCCATGTTGACGTGGTAGCTCGTTTAGTGAAGAATCAGAAGACCGTTTCCTGAAACACGTGAAGTGTCATATTTACCATGATCCCAAAAATTTATTGTCCTACTTTCGCGCATAAAAAATTACAACAAATCTTATGTTACCTATGGAGTAGTATAGGGAAAACTTCCTTGTATGGAAGATTGTTATAGTACTCAACTACCGATGTCGTTTTTGGGAATGGATCATTCACAAATAGCAGACCAGTCATACCGTTGAAAAGAAAGCCAAAAAATGTCATTATCCTTGAAAAAGGGTATCACTTTTCATCGGGATGTACCATACAATGGTATTATTTCATAAAATGATTCGTCGTTGATCAAAAGGGATGTAACCTAAAATCATAAAACTATCTAGTAGGTAAAGGCTTAGGCTAGAGCAAATGCGGAATAAAACAAGTGTTTAACTTGTCAAGCACAAAACTAAAACAACTATGCTCACCTATGTGAACCAACAACTTATGGTAAGCAAGATAAACAACTATGTGATAGCAACGTATATAACATCAAACACTATGGCTATCACAAAGTAAAGTGCATAAGTAAAGGGCCCGGGTAAGAGATAACCGTGGCACATAGAGATGACGATGTATCCCAAAGTTCACACCCTTGCGGAAGCTTCTGTATTTCTCGACTTACTCACGGGTTTTGGAGGTTCCACCTCAATAACATGTTTTATTTTGGGGATCTCACTATCTAGACCCTCTGCACAGACATGAGCTGCAGCCATGCAGGCTTTACATTTTCTTTTGCTATTTTTCTTATGCTTGCTGGCACCAACTACTTGTTTGCTTTGCTTTGGAGTTGACACTTTTGTAATTTGTTTTCGCAGCTTGGACGTTCTATTCTCATCTTTTGGTTCCACATTTTCATCTGTTATGGAGTGAAATGAACCTTTTCCATATTGACGTGGTTGCTTGTTTAGTGAAGAATCAGAAGCCATTTCCTAAAAGACGTGAAGTGTCATATTTACCATGATACCAAAAAGTTATTGTCCTATTTCGCGCATAAAAAAATCATAGCAAATCTTATGTTACCTATGGAGGAGTATAGGGAAAACTTCCTTGTAAGTAAGAATGTGATAGTACTCAACTACCGATGTCGTTTTTGGAAGTGGATCATTCACTAATAGCGGACCAGTCACACCGTTAAGAGAAAGCCAAAAAATTTCATTATCCTTGAAAAAGGGTATCACTTTTCATCAGGATGTACCATACAATGGTCTTATTTAATAAACTGATTAGTGGTTGATCAAAAGGGATGTTACCTAAAGTCATAATACTATCTAGTAGGTAAAGACTTAGGCTAGAGCAAATGCGGAATAAAACTAGTGTTTAACTTGTCAAGCACAAAACTTAAACAACTAGCCTCACCTATGTGAACCAAAAACTTATGGTAAGCAAGATAAAAAACAATGTGATAGCAAGATATATAACATCAAACACTATGGCTATCACAAAGTAAAGTGCATAAGTAAAGGGCCCGGGTAAGAGATAACCGAGGCACATAGAGATGATGATGTATCCCGAAGTTCACACCCTTGCGGAAGCTTCTGTATTTATTGACTTACTCACGGGTTTTGGAGGATCCACCTCAATAACATGTTTTATTGTGGGGATATCACTATCTAGTCCCTCTGCACAGACATCAGCTGCAGCCATGCAGGCTTTATATTTTCTTTTGCTCTTTTTCTTATGCTTGCTGGCGCCAACTACTTGTTTGCTTTGCTTTGGAGTTGACACTTTTGTAATTACTTTTTGCAGCTTGGACGTTCTATTCTCATCTCTCTCTTCCACATTTTCATCTATTATGGAGTGAAATGAACCTTTTCCATGTTGACGTGGTAGCTCGTTTAGTGAAGAATCAGAAGACTGTTTCCTGAAACACGTGAAGTGTCATATTTGCCATGATCCCAAAAATTTATTGTCCTACTTTCGCGCATAAAAAAATTACAACAAATCTTATGTTACCTATGGAGGAGTATAGGGAAAACTTCCTTGTATGGAAGAGTGTTATAGTACTCAACTACCGATGTCATTTTTGGGAATGGATCATTCACAAATAGCAGACCAGTCATACCGTTGAAAAGAAAGCCAGAAAATGTCATTATCCTGGAAAAAGGGTATCACTTTTCATCGGGATGTACCATACAATGGTCTTATTTAATAAAATGATTCGTCATTGATCAAAAGGGATGTAACCTAAAATCATAAAACTATCTAGTAGGTAAAGGCTTAGGCTAGAGCAAATGCGGAATAAAACTAGTGTTTAACTTGTCAAGCACAAAACTAAAACAACTAGGCTCACCTATGTGAACCAACAACTTATGGTAAGCAAGATAAACAACTATGTGATAGCATAGTATATAACATCAAACACTATGGCTATCACAAAGTAAAGTGCATAAGTAAAGGGCCCGGGTAAGAGATAACCGAGGCACATAGAGATGACGATGTATCCCGAAGTTCACACCCTTGCGGAAGCTTCTGTATTTCTCGACTTACTCAAGGGTTTTGGAGGTTCCACCTTAATAACATGTTTTATTGTGGGGATCTCACTATCTAGACCCTCTGCACAGACATCAGCTGCAGCCATGCAGGCTTTACATTTTCTTTTGCTATTTTTCTTATGCTTGCTGGCACCAACTACTTGTTTGCTTTGCTTTGGAGTTGACACTTTTGTTATTTGTTTTCGTAGCTTGGACGTTCTATTCTCATCTTTCACTTCCACATTTTCATCTGTTATGGAGTGAAATGAACCTTTTCCATATTGACGTGGTTGCTTTTTTAGTGAAGAATCAGAAGACCAATTCCTAAAAGACGTGAAGTGTCATATTTACCATGATACCAAAAAGTTATTGTCCTACTTTCGCGCATAAAAAAATCACAACAAATCTTATGTTACCTATGGAGGAGTATAGGGAAAACTTCCTTGTAAGGAAGAATGTTATAGTACTCAACAACCGATGTCGTTTTTGGAAATGGATCATTCACAAATAGCGGACCAGTCACACCATTAAGAGAAAGCCAAAAAATTTCATTATCCTTGAAAAAGGGTATCACTTTTCATCAGGATGTACCATACAATGGTCTTATTTAATAAACTGATTAGTGGTTGATCAAAAGGGATGTAACCTAAAATCATAATACTATCTAGTAGGTAAAGGCTTAGGCTAGAGCAAATGCGGAATAAAACTAGTGTTTAGCTTGTCAAGCACAAAACTAAAACAACTAGCCTCACCTATGTGAACCAACAACTTATGGTAAGCAAGATAAAAAACAATGTGATAGCAAGATATATAACATCAAACACTATGGCTATCACAAAGTAAAGTGCATAAGTAAAGGGCCCGGGTAAGAGATAATCGAGGCACATAGAGATGATGATATATACCGAAGTTCACACCCTTGCGGAAGCTTCTGTATTTATTGACTTACTCACGGGTTTTGGAGGATCCACCTCAATAACATGTTTTATTGTGGGGATATCACTATCTAGACCCTCTGCACAGACATCAGCTGCAGCCATGCAGGCTTTATATTTTCTTTTGCTGTTTTTCTTATGCTTGCTGGCGCCAACTACTTGTTTGCTTTGCTTTGGAGTTGACACTTTTGTAATTACTTTTTGCAGCTTGGACGTTCTATTCTCATCTTTCTCTTCCACATTTTCATCTATTATGGAGTGAAATGAACCTTTTCCATGTTGACGTGGTTGCTCGTTTAGTGAAGAATCAAGTCCGTTTCACAAACACGTGAAGTGTCATATTTTCCATGATCCCAAAATTTATTGTCCTACTTTCACATAAAAAATTACAACAAATCTTATGTTACCTATGGAGGAGTATAGGAAAACTTCCTTGTATGGAAGAGTGTTATAGTACTCAACTACCGATGTCGTTTTTGGGAATGGATCATTCACAAATAGCAGACCAGTCATACCGTTGAAAAGAAAGCCAAAAAATGTCATTATCCTTGAAAAAGGGTATCACTTTTCATCGGGCTGTACCATACAATGGTCTTATTTAATAAAATGATTCGTCATTGATCAAAAGGGGCTGTAACCTAAAATCATAAAACTATCTAGTAGGTAAAGGCTTAGGCTAGAGCAAATGCAGAATAAAACTAGTGTTTAACTTGTCAAGCACAAAACTAAAACAACTAGGCTCACCTATGTGAACCAACAACTTATGGTAAGCAAGATAAACAACTATGTGATAGCAACGTATATAACATCAAACACTATGGCTATCACAAAGTAAAGTGCATAAGTAAAGGGCCCGGGTAAGAGATAACCGAGGCACATAGAGATGACGATGTATCCCGAAGTTCACACCCTTGCGGAAGCTTCTGTATTTCTCGACTTACTCAAGGGTTTTGGAGGTTCCACCTCAATAACATGTTTTATTGTGGGGATCTCACTATCTAGACCCTCTGCACAGACATCAGCTGCATCCATGCAGGCTTTACATTTTCTTTTGCTATTTTTCTTATGCTTGCTGGCACCAACTACTTGTTTGCTTTGCTTTGGAGTTGACACTTTTGTTATTTGTTTTCGTAGCTTGGACGTTCTATTCTCATCTTTCACTTCCACATTTTCATCTGTTATGGAGTGAAATGAACCTTTTCCATATTGACGTGGTTGCTTTTTTAGTGAAGAATCAGAAGACCAATTCCTAAAAGACGTGAAGTGTCATATTTACCATGATACCAAAAAGTTATTGTCCTACTTTCGCGCATAAAAAAATCACAACAAATCTTATGTTACCTATGGAGGAGATAGGAAAACTTCCTTGTAAGGAAGAATGTTATAGTACTCAACTACCGATGTCGTTTTGGAAATGGATCATTCACAAATAGCGGACCAGTCACACCGTTAAGAGAAAGCCAAAAATTTCATTATCCTTGAAAAAGGTATCACTTTTCATCAGGATGTACCATACAATGGTCTTATTTAATAAACTGATTAGTGGTTGATCAAAGGGATGTAACCTAAAATCATAATACTATCTAGTAGGTAAAGGCTTAGGCTAGAGCAAATGCGAATAAAACTAGTGTTTAGCTTGTCAAGCACAAAACTAAAACAACTAGCCTCACCTATGTGAACCAACAACTTATGGTAAGCAAGATAAAAAACAATGTGATAGCAAGATATATAACATCAAACACTATGGCTATCACAAAGTAAAGTGCATAAGTAAAGGGCCCGGGTAAGAGATAACCGAGGCACATAGAGATGACGATATATACCGAAGTTCACACCCTTGCGGAAGCTTCTGTATTTATTGACTTACTCACGGGTTTTGGAGGATCCACCTCAATAACATGTTTTATTGTGGGGATATCACTATCTAGACCCTCTGCACAGACATCAGCTGCAGCCATGCAGGCTTTATATTTTCTTTTGCTGTTTTTCTTATGCTTGCTGGCGCCAACTACTTGTTTGCTTTGCTTTGGAGTTGACACTTTTGTAATTACTTTTTGCAGCTTCGACGTTCTATTCTCATCTTTCTCTTCCACATTTTGATCTATTATGGAGTGAAATGAACCTTTTCCATGTTGACGTGGTTGCTCGTTTAGTGAAGAATCAGAAGTCCGTTTCCTGAAACACGTGAAGTGTCATATTTACCATGATCCCAAAAATTTATTGCCCTACTTTCGCGCATAAAAAATTACAACAAATCTTATGTTACCTATGGAGGAGTATAGGGAAAACTTCCTTGTATGGAAGAGTGTTATAGTACTCAACTACCGATGTCGTTTTTGGGAATGGATCATTCACAAATATCAGACCAGTCATACCGTTGAAAAGAAAGCCAAAAAATGTCATTATCCTTGAGAAAGGGTATCACTTTTCATCGGGATGTACCATACAATGGTCTTATTTAATAAACTGATTCGTCATTGATCAAAAGGGATGTAACCTAAAATCATAAAACTATCTTGTAGGTAAAGGCTTAGGCTAGAGCAAATGCGGAATAAAACAAGTGTTTAACTTGTCAAGCACAAAACTAAAACAACTAGGCTCACCTATGTGAACCAACAACTTATGGTAAGCAAGATAAACAACTATGTGATAGCAACGTATATAACATCAAACACTATGGCTATCACAAAGTAAAGTGCATAAGTAAAGGGCCCGGGTAAGAGATAACCGAGGCACATAGGGATGACGATGTATCCCGAAGTTCACACCCTTGCGAAAGCTTCTGTATTTATTGACTTACTCACGGGTTTTGGAGGTTCCACTCAATAACATGTTTTATTGTGGGGATCTCACTATCTAGACCCTCTGCACATGTAACATCCCAAAATTCTAAATTTTGGAATGTTATATTAAATAAATAACTATGCTTGTTGTCTGATTGTTGGTTTGATTGAATGAGTGAAACTGAGTGAAATTTGAAACTTTTGAAAGTTGAATGAGAGGGAATGAAATGACTTTCCCAAAACTTTCTCCTTTGCCTTTTGGATCTCAATGAATTCAAATTCATTCCAACACCAAAACCCAGAGTGAAGATGACATGACTTCTTCCATTTGAAATGAAAAGGGTTTTGAAAAGATTTGAATTTCATTTGAGAATATTTCAAATTCAAAGCTTTATGCAACTCAATGATTTTCATGAGGGAAGATAAAATGACTTCTTCAATTATATGAAATATGAGTTGGAAGTAATAAAGTATCAAGTTGAAAGTCATTTGAAAGTGCTTGAAACCCTCTTTCAAATTTTGAGTTTTGAATTTGAATTCAAACTTTGGCAAGTGGGAATCATTTCAAAAACTATGCCTGATAAATACTTGATCAAAAGTATGAGAGGAGCAAACATGACACTCCAAAAATATCAGAGGAAACAATGCCAAAAGTTTTGGATTCAAATCTGAATTTTATTTGAATTTGAAAAAATGGATTTTATAAAGTTTGGATTTTGCCTTTGGAAAATGTTCAAATGAAAGGAATATTCCTTGATCATTTTGGTATATATATACCCTATATAAAATATTTATAGTTATTGTTTTAATTCTGTTTTTGTTTTAATAAAAAAATAAATTTAAAAAAAAAGACAAACCCCCCCAGGCGCCAGCCAGGCCCCCTGGCCCAACCAGCGCCGACAAACCCCAGGCCAAAGTAGCCTGCCATTGCCCACTGGGCCAGCCGAGCCGCCCAGCTCCTCTCACCTCCCCTCGCCTCAACCCTCCAGATCGGCCACCCGCCGCTCCCCACCCCTCCCTCTCTCATCGACAGCGGGCCCCGCCTTTCTTCCTCCCGCCTGACGCACGCTGTCGCCGCCAGCAGATCGCCGGATCCCGAAGGATCCGGGATGCCGATCCCCTCCCCGATCGCCTCCCTTACCCCGACGAGGCCCCAGCCTATAAAACCCGTCGCCCCGCACCCCATTCCCCCCCTAGCCCTCGCCGGAACCCCCTCTCCCTCCCGTTCGAGCTCGCCGGAGCCCGAAGTTCCCGCCGCCATACCATACTGTCGCCACCACCGCCTAGCCTCCCCAGCCACCCCGACTCCACCAAACCCTCCCGAGCTCCCAAGATCCTTCCGACCACTTCCCGACCTCGCTGACGCCTGAGCCTCGCCAGACTCTCGCCGCCGCCGGCCGTCGCCGAACTCCGATAGGTCGCCGGAAACCCCCTCCGCCGTCCGATCCCCGTCTACGGCTAGGATTAGACCCCGAAGGTGTATGTTTTTATTTAGAAAACCGGCCCGGTTCGTCCGGTTTATTATTTAGTTAGGTTTTATTTTAGCCCGGTCCGTTTTAGTTTAACCCTAGGCCCGTTAGGCTATTTAACGCATAGTGCGTAGTTTAGGCCCATTAGGCCTTTTTCTTTTATTTTTGTTTTTCTGTTTTAACAGAATAGTTTTGTTTTGAAAAATTCATATCTTTTATTCTGTTTATTATTTTTAGATGATTCTTTTTTTTGTTGGTTTGCTAATTTTCTAAAGTTTCTGTGGAATATATATTTAGCTATGTTAAAATTAATTAAAATTGCTTTAATTTAGTTTTAGACAGAATAGTAAATCTGCTATAACTTGAGTTAGAAAAATTATTTTTGGATGATTCTTTTGTCCCAACTTTATTTTGACATTACCTAACCATAAAAATTAAATTGGGTATTTTAGGATTAATAAATAAATAGTTTTAAGCAGAATCTTATTAATCCTAATTAATTAACTAGCTCCTGTTTTCCTAATATTTTAATTAGTAAATAAATTTATTTTTAACTTGTGATTGATTATTCTAGGTTAGTTTCTGTCACTCTAATAGATGAACTTTTATTTATAATTAATAAAAGTTTTATTTTATTTTCTTAATAGAAATTGGATTAAGCCTAATAGGAGTTTTATAATAGATTTTAAATTAATTCTTTTTGCTCCTAGTTGCTTAGTGAATTCTTTTCTGTTAAGTTAACCTAAAACCATGATTAAGTTATGTTAGGGAAATTTTTGTTATATAAAAACTATTCTAGCTATTGTTTGAAGTAGGAAAAACTTTGAATGGGTTTTCTTTGAGTTTTCCCTTTGTATTTTGATTTGGTTGTTTTGGTGTGTTATGTTACTTTGTTATGCTATTGTGTTATGTGATCCTCATGCTATATACTTATTATAGTTATTGTTTGCCTCGGTAGAATTTCCGGAGTGCGGAGCTTGCTACTACGAATCCCTAGTTTTCGAAGATCATCAACAAGGCAAGTTCACTTTGACCATGTTTTCATACCTATTTTTTACTGCATATAGTGGCACCTTTGCAACCACCCCTCAGTAGTGTTATTGAATCCTTGTAGTTGAGTAGTATGCATGAGGTAGGAACCCATCATTCCTGTTACCAAGCCCGGGACGTTATTTAGTGTAATGCTACGCTATAGTAGACGGGGTTTGGTATGAGTACTCGGGAGTGGTGTGAGAATGGAGACTCTACGTCAATGACGACAACTCCATGACGGAATCTGCAAGGACTGCATCTTCAAGTCCTCAAGACTTCAAGACTCAAGACAAGAATTCAATACACACTACTGGGTGAAGGACGGTTGACGGGTACCCTGGAGAAACCAGTGGTTGGCCGGGATGCATGGAGAAGCGCCATGACATCTTGCGGAAAGCTTCACCCAGACTCAAAGAGACGGAAGAATACTTCATGCCCGGAAGCTTACCTGCAACCGCAAGTCATTATGGGCTCGCTTGGTTGACCTTAGTTGTGACTCTGGCTGGGACGGTACTAGCAGATGTAGAACTACGGTAGGATGGGTTGAGTACCGGACGGTGGTCGAGGAACTCTTTGGAAGATCATGTTTGGTCATCTTGTTCTCAAACACTCAAGTGCGAGAACGTAGAGAGAGGGATCGAATCTTGCGGGTAAAGTGTACAAACCTCTGCAAAGGGTTATAACCTAATCGATTAGCCGTGTCCCCGGTTACGGACAATTTGAGCATCTGGACTTGGATCTATCTCGGAACTCTCAACACCGGATTGATAACTTAATTGTGGGCAACTTATGATGATTTTGGGCTATGAGACATCGGTTGGCGGAACCATGTCATGATAGAAAACTCCATAGTACAGTCTTCATTTATTCATTTGATGTAGGGAAAATAAAACCAGCTTTTACGCAAACAAAACTCAGATCTCAGAGCCACAAAGCCATACCGCATTTAGTATAGTTTATCATCTGTTTTCTCTTATTGTGATCTTGCCGGTACATTCAATGTACTGACCTACACGGCTGCAACGTATCATGTTGCAGATATTTCCTCGACGAGTAAGAGTTACGATTCAGGGTTGGGGTCTACACTCAACCTGCCGATGGCGTTGATGGGACTCCACAACCGACTATTTGTTTCCGCTGTGACTTATGAGGTATATATCAGTTTTACGTTAATTATACATGTGATTGCACTTTGATATATACATTGATGTACTGTGTGTGCCAAGATATCTGATCCGTGGATAGCATGAAGAACACGTAGGCTTGACCGTCCGAGGTCGGGTCGCTCTGAAAATGGTATCGAGCACATGTTGATCAGAGGACGTGACCCGAAACCGGAAAAGCCCTAGGACAGGATATCTCAAAACTTTATTTACAAAAAGACTCTTACTTCTCATCTTTTCTGATTTTATCAAATAGACCCTCTCACCTCAAATAGTTAGAATATACCCCTTATCCTTTGATCACCCGGAGGATCAACTGAAGACGCTCCAAGAAGGATTTGATATCGGAGAACTGATGGCCCCTTCAGAGTAAAGAGGATTTCACCATGTATTAGAAACTAGAACAGTTGAAGACTCCGAAGACTTGAAAGGATCTGAAGAATTATTAGACCTTTAGAAGACCAAACCCCTGTTATACACTTACGTTAGATACGATGATTTGTGAGCTGTCATTTGTTTGATGTTTTTCAGACAGCCACAAAGTAAAACTTGTTTCTTCAAAAAACTATTGTTTGTATTGTGTGTATATCCCTCCCCATCTCTCTCTCATCTCACCCTAAAACCCTTGAACCCCATAGATGATGAATGAAGTTGGACTGATATTCTCGGATCAAGACTCAGCCCGAGGCGAGCTATGGATGCGAACATGGAAAATCACTTGGAGCAATTTCGTTTCAAGGAAGTACGAGGTTCAATATGCTCTTCAATACTTTACGAAAGTGCTGCAACCTGGTGGAACATGCATCAAGCCATACAGGATTTAATGGAGCAAGAACTTGGGAGGAATTCAAGAAGACCCTGTTGAAATCACGCCTTATCCGAAACACAATGATGCACCAAGAAGTAAACCTTGTGCTCGCAAGATTTATGGAGAAATAGGACACACCAGGAGGAACACAAGGATGGATGCTCTCATTGTGAGGAGAAACACCCAGCTGAGGAATGCCCAACTAGTCAGGTGACTTGCTTCCTGTGTGAAGGAACCACCCACTACCCGGTGCAGTGTCACATTTACTCCACGGTGCAACAAACTATTCCGAAGCAGGAAGATGGAATGAAAGAAGCCCTCAAGGAAGATCTAGAAAAACCAGTAATGAATAAAAGTGTTGAAGACCTGGATGCAGAAGGTCTCAACAGATTTTACTCCAATGCCTGCTATTCATGTGGAGAAGAAGGACATTTTTCACAGTATTGCACCAAGGAAAGAAAGGAGTATCCAGGATATTTCCCGACAGCAGAAGTGAATTTTGACCCCCGGGAGATAGAAACTCTGATCATTACAGAGAAATCCAGGAAGAGAAAAGGAAGGCAACCCGAGAACAACACAATTTTTGCAGAGAAGGACCTAAGTCATATCACTTGTTACAGGTGCAAGGATTTAGGTCATTTCGCTAGTAAATGCCCAGAAAAGAAGCCAAGAATCCAAGGAGCCCGCATAATCACAAAGAAGCCCTGAGACATGTCGGAAGTCATTTGTTTTCGCTGCAAGGACGCATGACATTATGCTATTAAATGTCCCGACAAGATGAAAGCTGGAGTTGAGTAGTTGGAATTTTGATATGGATAATAAGAGTAGTAGAAAGCAATTTCATTTTCATGAGCTCAATGAGTTGAGTTATGTAATAGATTACCCTGAGATTGTAATAGTTCATGACTAAATAAAGTTGTAATGCCACATGTTGAAAAGCTTTAAGGAGTTGTCATATTTTATCTTGGAAATTAATATTCTTGATGAACATGGAAGAAGGTGAGTTGTGATGCATAAACAGGAAATTGGAAATTGAGTTTGAAGTTCTGTTTGGATGATATGAATGTATGCCCCAGGAGATAAGTACCTTAATTCTGAGCATCATTTCTGTTTCACAACTGCAGATGACGACCCTTTACGAGTCTTTCCTTAAAGGCCCGGAAACGATCATGACCCTGACAAGTGATCATGATTACCCGAAGATCCTGAAGGACATGATGAAGCATATTCACCTTGAAGGAGATGCAGTCTACAAAGGCTACCCCTTCATGCAAAAGGGAGTGGAACTTTGGTATGTGGAGGTACACCTCCACCATTTGAAAGGAGTTTGCCCAAAGATGATGGGGCAGTACTTTTTCATTTCACGTGTGCCACAAGCAACTTTCTTCGATGCTGTTCGTGAAGCAGCCATGGAAGCCATACGTCAGATCGAGAAATACTTGAAGCAAGACTCCGTTATACTCAGGAATACCTAAGCGAAGTGCATACTGAGATGATGGAGGTGAAGCTCAAGGCCACCACAATGAAACAGAAGATTGAAGAATTCAAGGCACATGTCGCACAATTCCAAAGGGGATCAAGAATCCTCAAGGAGGAAAAATGAATAAAGTTGGAAGTAATGTCCGACCATACCGAACCATGTGGGTGGCAGCATTTGTAATAAACTTTTTGGAATTTGGATTCACGAAAAATGATTAAGGATGTAATGAAAGATTGATATGAGAATAATGACATGTTATGGATAAACTTGTGCATTTATTTTGGTCATAGTACTCTGTAAAACCACAGGATCAATGAAGAAAGAAATGTGTTATCCATGACGGTCCATAGAAGGAAGCTGGACAAAATAAGTTGGAATTTTGCTTTTGATATGATGGTATGAAGAAACAGAGTACTACTGGATTTAAAGGAGGTGTAACCAGAGAGTTACTCCAAGGATGAGTTAAAGATGCACTAGTGCTGAAGTGGGCCATAACCCACAGGCCCAGGATTTTGGAAAGGAACAGATGTAACCTTGATAAAGGAATAAACTTGGAAGAATCGGTGATCCAATCAGCATACGTTTCGTAGAAGATTACGCAAAAACCTAAGAGTGGTGAAGTAACGATAGATGTTTTGTTTGGCTTGCAGAAACCATGGATTTACTCGAGCCCAATTCGAGGACAAGAGAAATTCTGCAATGCTTGTGAGTATGCCCAAGTGTTAGAATACGTGATTCACTGTTTACGTATGTGGTAATGATTAAAGTACGGGATGGATTGGCCCCCATACCGAAGACTTCTATCATGAACTATCATATGTTGATGGAAAATCAGAGAGCCTCGAAAACTTTAGAAGAGTGTCGACGCGACAAGCCCTAAAACCATAGAATGGTAGGACGATGGAACCCCTTTACAGGCAACTGATGCCAATCGTAGGTTATACGGTGAGGTTCAACCTAGACCGTTTTCTGCAGGAGAAACCATAAATTGTAGACCACCATGAGTATTTCGAAAGTTGTCTAGAATGGACACGAGCCTATCAGCTAAGAAGATCCAGTCCCGGACAAATTTCAACTTTGACGAACCGACCCAAGATTCTGAGGAAAACTCTATGCTTCTGACAGAGGAGCTATTGTAAGATATGTGAAGAGACATACATTGTCAACACTCCAGAGGAAGTATCTGAGTTTATTGGAACTGTAACCTTGCTTTTAAGTGTGGTAGCACCCCTGACCTTTCTGACCAGAACTCTTGCTAGAAGACCCCAAACCCCTAACCTTTTCTTGTTAGTTTCTTGAATCTCGAGGACGAGATTCATTTTAAGTGTGGTAGGTTTGTAACATCCCAAAATTCTAAATTTTGGAATGTTATATTAAATAAATAACTATGCTTGTTGTCTGATTGTTGGTTTGATTGAATGAGTGAAACTGAGTGAAATTTGAAACTTTTGAAAGTTGAATGAGAGGGAATGAAATGACTTTCCCAAAACTTTCTCCTTTGCCTTTTGGATCTCAATGAATTCAAATTCATTCCAACACCAAAACCCAGAGTGAAGATGACATGACTTCTTCCATTTGAAATGAAAAGGGTTTTGAAAAGATTTGAATTTCATTTGAGAATATTTCAAATTCAAAGCTTTATGCAACTCAATGATTTTCATGAGGGAAGATAAAATGACTTCTTCAATTATATGAAATATGAGTTGGAAGTAATAAAGTATCAAGTTGAAAGTCATTTGAAAGTGCTTGAAACCCTCTTTCAAATTTTGAGTTTTGAATTTGAATTCAAACTTTGGCAAGTGGGAATCATTTCAAAACTATGCCTGATAAATACTTGATCAAAAGTATGAGAGGAGCAAACATGACACTCCAAAAATATCAGAGGAAACAATGCCAAAAGTTTTGGATTCAAATCTGAATTTTATTTGAATTTGAAAAAATGGATTTTTATAAAGTTTGGATTTTGCCTTTGGAAAAGTTCAAATGAAAGGAATATTCCTTGATCATTTTGGTATATATATACCCTATATAAAATATTTATAGTTATTGTTTTAATTCTGTTTTAGTTTTAATAAAAAAATAAATTAAAAAAAAAAAGAGAAACCCCAGCGCCACCAGCCCCCTGCCCAACCAGTGACGAAACCCCTCAGCCAAAGCGCAGCCAATGCCCACTGAGGCCAGCCGAGCCGGCCCAGCTCCCTCTCACCTCCCCTCGCCTGAACCCCTCCAGATCGGCCACCCGCTCGCTCCCCACCCTCCCTCTCTCGACAGCAGGCCCCCCTTCTTCTTCCTCCCCCGCCCCACACCACGCCGTCGCCGCCGCAGATCGCCGGATCCCGAAGGATCCGGGATGCCGATCCCCTCCCCGATCGCCTCCCTTACCCCGACGAGGCCCCAGCCTATAAAACCCGTCGCCCCGCACCCCATTCCCCCCCCCTAGCCTCGCTGAACCCCTCTCCTCCCGTTCGAGCTCGCTGGAGCCAAGCTCCCGCCGCCATACTCGCCGCCATCGCCGCCTAGCCTCCCGGCCACCCCGACTCCAAAGAAACCCTCCCGAGCTCCCGATCCTTCCGACCACTTCCCCGACCTCGCCGATGCCCGGAGCCCTCGCCGCACTCTCGCCGCCGCCGCCGTCGTCGCCGAACTCCGTTAGGTCGCCAGAAACCCCCTCCGCCGTCCGATCCCCGTCTACGGCTAGGATTAGACCCCGAAGGGGTATGTTTTTATTTAGAAAACCGGCCCGGTTCGTCCGGTTTATTATTTAGTTAGGTTTTATTTTAGCCCGGTCCGTTTTAGTTTAACCCTAGGCCCGGCTATTTAACGCACAGTGCGTAGTTTAGGCCCATTTGGCCTTTTTCTTTTATTTTTGTTTTTCTGTTTTAACAGAATAGTTTCTGTTTTGAAAAATTCATATCTTTTATTCTGTTTATTATTTTTAGATGATTCTTTTTTTGTTGGTTTGCAAATTTTCTAAAGTTTCTGTAGAATATATATTTAGCTATGTTAAAATTAATTAAAATTGCTTTATTTAGTTTTAGAAAGAATAGTAAATCTGCTATAACTTGAGTTAGAAAAATTATTTTTGGATGATTCTTTTGTCCGAACTTTATTTTGACATTACCTAACCATAAAAATTAAATTGGGTATTTTAGGATTAATATAA
Source organism: Aegilops longissima (assembly GCA_021605205.1). NCBI lineage: Eukaryota > Viridiplantae > Streptophyta > Magnoliopsida > Poales > Poaceae > Aegilops > Aegilops longissima. The sequence goes on along the minus strand of CM038680.1, from coordinate 511,274,041 downwards.
ATAGTTTTAAGCAGAATCTTATTAATCCTAATTAATTAACTAGCTCCTGTTTTCCTAATATTTTAATTAGTAAATAAATTTATTTTTAACTTGTGATTGATTATTCTAGGTTAGTTTCTGTCACTCTAATAGATGAACTTTTATTTATAATTAATAAAAGTTTTATTTTATTTTTCTTAGTAGAAATTGGATTAAGCCTAATAGGAGTTTTATAATAGATTTTAAATTAATTCTTTTTGCTCCTAGTTGCTTAGTGAATTCTTTTCTGTTAAGTTAACCTAAAACCATGATTAAGTTATGTTAGGGAAATTTTTGTTATATAGAAACTATTCTAGCTATTGTTTGAAGTAGGAAAAACTTTGAATGGGTTTTCTTTGAGTTTTCCCTTTGGATTTTGATTTGGTTGTTTTGGTGTGTTATGTTACTTTGTTATGCTATTGTGTTATGTGATCCTCATGCTATATACTTATTATAGTTATTGTTTGCCTCGGTATAATTTCCGGAGTGCGGAGCTTGCTACTACGAATCCCTAGTTTTCGAAGATCGTCAACAAGGCAAGTTCACTTTGACCATGTTTTCATACCTATGTTTTGCTGCATATAGTGGCACCTTTGCAACCACCCCTCACTAGTGTTATTGAATCCTTGTAGTTGAGTAGTATGCATGAGGTAGGAACCCATCATTCCTGTTACCAAGCCCGGGACGTTATTTAGTGTAATGCTACGCTATAGTAGACGGGGTTTGGTATGAGTACTCGGGAGTGGTGTGAGAATGGAGACTCTACGTCAATGACGACAACTCCATGATAGAATCTGCAAGGACTGCATCTTCAAGGCCTCAAGACTTCAAGACTCAAGACAAGAATTCAATACACACTCTTGGGTGAAGGACGGTTGACGGGCACCTGGAGAAACCAAAGTTGGCCGGGATGCATGGAGAAGCGCCATGACATCTTGCGAAAGCTTCACCCAGACTCAAAGAGACGGAAGAATACTTCATGCCCGAAGCTTACCTGCAACCGCAAGTCATTATGGGCTCGCTTGGTTGACCTTAGTTGTGACTCGGCTGGGGCGGTACTAGCAGATGTAGAACTACGGTAGGATGGGTTGAGTACCGGACAAAGTGGTCGAGGAACTCTTTGGAAGATCATGTTTGGTCATCTTGTTCTCAAACACTCTGAAGTGCGAGAACGTAAAGAGAGGGATCGAATCTTGCGGGTAAAGTGTACAAACCTCTACAAAGGGTTATAACCTAATCGATTAGCCGTGTCCCCGGTTACGGACAATTTGAGCATCTGGACTTGGATCTATCTCGGAACTCTCAACACCGGATTGATAACTTAATTGTGGGCAACTTATGATGATTTTGGGCTATGAGACATCAGTTGGCGGAACCATGTCATGATAGAAAACTCCATAGTACAGTCTTCATTTATTCATTTGATGTAGGGAAAATAAAACCAGCTTTTACGCAGACAAAACTCAGATACAGAGCCACAAAGCCATACTGCATTTAGTATAGTTTATCATCTGTTTTCTCTTATTGTGATCTTGCCGGTACATTCAATGTACTGACCTACACGGCTGCAACGTATCATGTTGCAGATATTTCCTCGACGAGTAAGAGTTACGATTCAGGGTTACGGTCTACACTCAACCTGCCGATGGCGTTGATGGGACTCCACAACCGACTATTTGTTTCCGCTGTGACTTATGAGGTATATATCAGTTTTACGTTAATTATACATGTGATTGCACTTTGATATATACATTGATGTACTGTGTGTGCCAGCATACTGATCCAGGGATGGCACAGCAACACAGAGGCTTGACCGTCTGAGGTCGGGTCGCTACAGCACAGACATCAGTTGCAGCCATGCAGGCTTTACATTTTCTTTTGCTGTTTTTCTTATGCTTGCTGGCACCAACTGCTTGTTTGCTTTGCTTTGGAGTTGACACTTTTGTAATTTGTTTTCGCAGCTTGGACGTTCTATTCTCATCTTTCTCTTCCACATTTTCACCTGTTATGGAGTGAAATGAACCTTTTCCATGTTGACGTGGTTGCTTGTTTAGTGAAGAATCAGAAGACCATTTCCTAAAAGATGTGAAGTGTCATATTTACCATGATACCAAAAAGTTATTGTCCTACTTTCGCGCATAAAAAAATAACAACAAATCTTATGTTACCTATGGAGGAGTATAGCGGAAACATCCTTGTAAGGAAGAATGTTATATTACTCAACTACCGATGTCGTTTTTGGAAACGGATCATTCACAAATAGCGGACCAGTCATACCGTTAAAGAGAAAGCCAACAAATTTCATTATCCTTGAAAAAGGGTATCACTTTTCATCGGGATGTACCATACAATGGTCTTATTTAATAAACTGATTAGTGGTTGATCAAAAGGGATGTGACCTAAAATCATAAAACTATCTAATAGGTAAATGCTTAGGCTAGAGCAAATGCGGAATAAAACTAGTGTTTAGCTTCTCAAGCACAAAACGAAAACAACTAGGCTCACCTATGTGAACCAACAACTTATGGTAAGCAAGATAAACAACTATGTGATAGCAAGATATGTAACATCAAACACTATGGCTATCAAAAAGTAAAGTGCATAAGTAAAGGGCCCGGCTAAGAGATAACCGAGGCACATAGAGATGATGATGCATCCCGAAGTTCACACCCTTGCGGAAGCTTTTGTATTGCTTGACTTACTCACGGGTTTTGGAGGATCCACCTCAATACCATGTTTTATTGTGGGGATCTCACTATCTAGACCCTCTGCACAGACATTAATTGTAGCCATGCAGGCTTTATATTTTCTTTTGCTGTTTTTCTTATGCTTGCTGGCGCCAACTACTTGTTTGCTTTGCTTTGGAGTTGACACTTTCGTAATTACTTTTTGCATCTTGGACGTTCTATTCTCATCTTTCTCTTCCACATTTTCATCTATTATGGAGTGAAATGAACCTTTTACATGTTGACGTGGTTGCTCGTTTAGTGAAGAATCAGAAGTCCGTTTCCTGAAACACGTGAAGTGTCATATTTACCATGATCCCAAAAATTTATTGTCCTACTTTCGCGCATAAAAAATTACAACAAATCTTATGTTACCTATGGAGGAGTATAGGGAAAACTTCCTTGTATGGAAGAATGTTATAGTACTCAACTGCCGATGTCGATTTTGGGAATGGATCATTCACAAATAGCAGACCCGTCATACCGCTGAAGAGAAAGCCCAAAAATGTCATTATCCTTGAAAAAGGGTATCACTTTTCATCGGGATGTACCATACAATGGTCTTATTTAATAAACTGATTCGTCGTTGATCAAAAGGGATGAAACCTAAAATCATAAAACTATCTAGTAGGTAAATGCTTAGGCTAGAGCAAATGCGGAATAAAACTAGTGTTTAGCTTGTCAAGCACAAAAGTAAAACAACTAGGCTCACCTATGTGAACCAACAACTTATGGTAAGCAAGATAAACAACTATGTGATAGCAAGATATGTAACATCAAACACTATGGCTATCACAAAGTAAAGTGCATAAGTAAAGGGCCCGGCTAAGAGATAACCGAGGCACATAGAGATGATGATGTATCCCGAAGTTCACACCCTTGCGGAAGCTTTTGTATTGCTTGACTTACTCACGGGTTTTGGAGGATCCACCTCAATACCATGTTTTATTGTGGGGATCTCACTATCTAGACCCTCTGCACAGACATTAATTGTAGCCATGCATGCTTTATATTTTCTTTTGCTGTTTTTCTTATGCTTGCTGGCGCCAACTACTTGTTTGCTTTGCTTTGGAGTTGACACTTTTGTAATTACTTTTTGCATCTTGGACGTTCTATTCTCATCTTTCTCTTCCACATTTTCATCTATTATGGAGTGAAATGAACCTTTTCCATGTTGACGTGGTTGCTCGTTTAGTGAAGAATCACAAGTCCGTTTCCTGAAACACGTGAAGTGTCATATTTACCATGATCCCAAAAATTTATTGTCCTACTTTCGCGCATAAAAAATTACAACAAATCTTATGTTACCTATGGAGGAGTATAGGGAAAACTTCCTTGTATGGAAGAGTGTTATAGTACTCAACTACCGATGTCGTTTTTGGGAATGGATCATTCACAAATAGCAGACCAGTCATACCGTTGAAAAGAAAGCCAAAAAATGTCATTATCCTTGAAAAAGGGTATCACTTTTCATCGGGATGTACCATACAATGGTCTTCTTTAATAAACTGATTCGTCGTTGATCAAAAGGGATGAAACCTAAAATCATAAAACTATCTAGTAGGTAAATGCTTAGGCTAGAGAAAATGCGGAATAAAACTAGTGTTTAGCTTGTCAAGCACAAAAGTAAAACAACTAGGCTCACCTATGTGAACCAACAACTTATGGTAAGCAAGATAAACAACTATGTGATAGCAAGATATGTAACATCAAACACTATGGCTATCACAAAGTAAAGTGCATAAGTAAAGGGCTCGGGTAAGAGATAACCGACGCACATAGAGATGACGATGTATCCCGAAGTTCACACCCTTGCGGAAGCTTTTGTATTTCTTGACTTATTCACGGGTTTTGGAGGTTCCACCTCAATACCATGTTTTATTGTGGGGATCTCACTGTCTAGAGCCTTGCACAGACATTAACTATAGCCATGCAGGCTTTAGATTTTCTTTTACTGTTTTTCTTATGCTTGCTTGCACCAACTGCTTGTTTGCTTTGCTTTGGAATTGACACTTTTGTAAAAAAAAAATCGCAGCTTGGACGTTCTATTCTCATCTTTCTCTTCCACATTTTCATCTATTACGGAGTGCAATGAACCTTTTCCATGTTGACGTGGTTGCTCATTTGGTGAAGAATCAGAAGATTGTTTCCTGAAACTCGTGAAGTGTAATATTTACCATGATCCCAAAATGTTATTGTCCTACTTTCGCGCATAAAAATTACAACAAATCTTATGTTACCTATGGAGGAGTATAGGAAAACTTCCTTGTATGGAAGAGTGTTATAGTACTCAACTACCGATGTCGTTTTGGGAATGGATCATTCACAAATAGCGACCACCATACCGTTGAAAAGAAAGCCAAAAAATGTCATTATCCTTTAAAAAGGGTATCACTTTTCATCGGGATGTACCATACAATGGTCTTATTTAATAAACTGATTCGTTGTTGATCAAAAGGGATGTAACCTAAAATAATAAAACCATCTAGTAGGTAAAGGCTTAGGCTAGAGCAAATGCGGAATAAAACTAGTGTTTAACTTGTCAAGCACAAAACTAAAACAACTAGGCTCACCTATGTGAACCAACAACTTATGGTAAGCAAGATAAACAACTATGTGATATCAACGTATATAACATCAAACACTATGGCTATCACAAAGTAAAGTGCATAAGTAAAGGGCCCGGGTAAGAGATAACCGAGGCACATAGAGACGACGATGTATCCCGAAGTTCACACCCTTGCGGAAGCTTCTGTATTTTCGACTTACTCACGGGTTTTGGAGGTTCCACCTCAATAACATGTTTTATTGTGGGGATCTCACTATCTAGACCCTCTGCACAGACATCAGCTGCAGCCATGCAGGCATTACATTTTCTTTTGCTGTTTCTTTTATGCTTGCTGCCACCAACTGCTTGTTTGCTTTGCTTTGGAGTTGACACTTTTGTAATTTGTTTCCGCAGCTTGGACGTTCTATTCTCATCTTTCTCTTCCACATTTTCACCTGTTATGGAGTGAAATGAACCTTTTCCAAGTTGACGTGGTTGCTTGTTTAGTGAAGAATCAGAAGACCATTTCCTAAAAGATGTGAAGTGTCATATTTACCATGATACCAAAACTTTATTGTCCTACTTTCGCGCATAAAAAAATAACAACAAATCTTATGTTACCTATGGAAGAGTATATGGGAAACTTCCTTGTAAGGAAGAATGTATATTACTCAACTACCGATATCGTTTTTGGAAATGAATCATTCACAAATAGCGGACCAGTCATACCGTTAAAGAGAAAGCCAACAAATTTCATTATCCTTGAAAAAGGGTATCACTTTTCATCAGGATGTACCATACAATGGTCTTATTTAATAAACTGATTAGTGGTTGATCAAAAGGGATGTAACCTAAAATCATAAAACTATCTAATAGGTAAAGGCTTAGGCTAGAGCAAATGCGGAATAAAACTAGTGTTTAGCTTGTCAAGCACAAAAGTAAAACAACTAGGCTCACCTATGTGAACCAACAACTTATGGTAAGCAAGATAAACAACAATGTGATAGCAAGATATGTAACATCAAACACTATGGCTATCACAAAGTAAAGTGCATAAGTAAAGGGCCCGGCTAAGCGATAACCGAGGCACATAGAGATGATGATGTATCCCGAAGTTCACAGCCTTGCGGAAGCTTTTGTATTGCTTGACTTACTCACGGGTTTTGGAGGATCCACCTCAATACCATGTTTTATTGTGGGGATCTCACTATCTAGACCCTCTGCACAGACATTAATTGTAGCCATGCAGGCTTTATATTTTCTTTTGCTGTTTTTCTTATGCTTGCTGGCGCCAACTACTTGTTTGCTTTGCTTTGGAGTTGACACTTTTGTAATTACTTTTTGCATCTTGGACGTTCTATTCTCATCTTTCTCTTCCACATTTTCATCTATTATGGAGTGAAATGAACCTTTTCCATGTTGACGTGGTTGCTCGTTTAGTGAAGAATCGAAGTCCATTTCACAAACACGTGAATTGTCATATTTACCATGATCCCAAAAATTTATTGTCCTACTTTCGCGCATAAAAAATTACAACAAATCTTATGTTACCTATGGAGGAGTATAGGGAAAACTTCCTTGTATGGAAGAGTGTTATAGTACTCAACTACCGATGTCGTTTTTGGGAATGGATCATTCACAAATAGCAGACCAGTCATAACGTTGAAAAGAAAGCCAAAAAATGTCATTATCCTTGAAAAAGGGTATCACTTTTCATCGGGATGTACCATACAATGGTCTTATTTAATAAACTGATTCGTTGTTGATCAAAAGGGATGTAACCTAAAATAATAAAATCATCTAGTAGGTAAAGGCTTAGGCTAGAGCAAATGCGGAATAAAACTAGTGTTTAACTTGTCAAGCACAAAACTAAAACAACTAGGCTCACCTATGTGAACCAACAACTTATGGTAAGCAAGATAAACAACTATGTGATAGCAACGTATATAACATCAAACACTATGGCTATCACAAAGTAAAGTGCATAAGTAAATGGCCCGGGTAAGAGATAACCGAGGCACATAGAGACGACGATGTATCCCGAAGTTCACACCCTTGCGGAAGCTTCTGTATTTCTCGACTTACTCACGGGTTTTGGAGGTTCCACCTCAATAACATGTTTTATTGTGGGGATCTCACTATCTAGACCCTCTGCACAGACATCAGCTGCCGCCATGCAGGCTTTACATTTTCTTTTGCTGTTTCTCTTATGCTTGCTGGCACCAACTGCTTGTTTGCTTTGCTTTGGAGTTGACACTTTTGTAATTTGTTTTTGCAGCTTGGACGTTCTATTCTCATCTTTCTCTTCCACATTTTCACCTGTTATGGAGTCAAATGAACCTTTTCCATGTTGATGTGGTTGCTTGTTTAGTGAAGAATCAGAAGACCATTTCCTAAAAGACGTGAAGTGTCATATTTACCATGATACCAAAAAGTTATTGTCCTACTTTCACGCATAAAAAAACAACAAATCTTATGTTACCTATGGAGGAGTATAGGGGAAACTTCCTTGTAAGGAAGAATGTTATAGTACTCAACTACCGATGTCGTTTTTGGAAATGGATCATTCACAAATAGCGGACCAGTCATACCGTTGAAGAGAAAGCCAACAAATTTCATTATCCTTGAAAAAGGGTATCACTTTTCATCGGGATGTACCATACAATGGTCTTATTTAATAAACTGATTAGTGGTTGATCAAAAGGGAGGTAACCTAAAATCATTAAACTATCTAGTAGGTAAAGGCTTAGGCTAGAGCAAATGCGGAATAAAACTAGTGTTTAACTTGTCAAGCACAAAATTAAAACAACTAGGCTCACCTATGTGAACCAACAACCTATGGTAAGAAAGATAAACAACTATGTGATAGCAAGATATGTAACATCAAACACTATGGCTATCACAAAGAAAAGTGCATAAGTAAAGGGCTCGGGTAAGAGATAACCGAGGCACATAGAGATGACGATGTATCCCGAAGTTCACACCCATGAGGAAGCTTTTTTATTGCTGGACTTACTCACGGGTTTTGGAGGTTCCACCTCAATACCATGTTTTATTGTGGGGATCTCACTGTCTAGACCCTCTGCACAGACATTAACTTGTGACGCCCTCGATTCAATCATACACTAATCATGCACGCAAATGTGTACGATCAAGATCAAGGACTCACGGGAAGATATCACAACACAACTCTAAAACATAAATAAGTCATACAAGCATCATAATACAAGCCAGGGGCCTCGAGGGCTCGAATACAAGTGCTCAATCATAGACGAGTTAGCGGAAGCAACAATATCTGAGTACAGACATAAGTTAAACAAGTTGCCATAAGATGGCTAGCACAAATCGGGATCTGAGATCGAAGAGGCGCAGCCCTCCTGTCAGGATCCTCCTAAACTACTCCCCAGTCGTCGGCGGGCTGCTGCGTAGTAGTAGGCACCTCCAGTGTAGTAGTCCTCATCGACGGTGGTGTCGCTCCTGGCTCCATCGTGCATTTGCCGCAATCGAGTAGAGATAGGGAAAAAGGGGAAACAATGCAACCGTGAGTACTCATCCAAAGTACTACAAGCAAGGAGCTACACTACATATGCATGGATATATGTGTAAAGGGACATATCGATGGACTGAATCGCAGAATGCCAAAATAAGAGGGGATAACTAGTCTTATCGAAGACTACGCTTCGGTCACCTTCGTCTTGCAACAGGTAGAAGAGGGTAGGTTGAAGTCCTCCAAGTAACATCACATAGCAATAATCCTACCCGGCGATCCCCTCCTCGTAACCCTGAGAGAGAGCGACCACCGGTTGTATCTGGCACTTGGAAGGGTGTGTTTTATTAAGCATCCGGTTCTAGTTGTCATAAGGTCAAGGTACAACTCCAAGTCGTCCTGTTACCGAAGATCACGGCTATTCGAATAGATTAACTTCCCTGCAGGGGTGCACCAACTTACCCAACACGCTTGATCCCATTTGGCCGGACACACTTTCCTGGGTCATGCCCGGCCGCGGAAGATCAACACGTCGCAGCCCCACCTAGGCTCAACAGAGAGGCCAACACGCCGGTCTAAACCTAAGCGCGCAGGGGTCTGGGCCCATCGCCCTGAGCACACCTGCACGTTGCGTACGCGGCCGGAAGCAGACCTAGCCTAGTGGCGTTCCAGTCCAATCCGGCGCGCGCCGCTCGGTTCGCGACGTCACGAAGTGCCGGTGATACCACGGCGCGGATACCCATAACTACTCCCACGTAGATGGTTAGTGTGTATAGGCTCGTAGCCAACTCAGATCAAATACCAAGATCTCGTTAAGCGTGTTAAGTATCCGCGAAGGCGAACAGGCCAGGCCCACCTCTCTCCTAGGCGGTCTCAACCGCCCCGACGCCCGCCACAAAGATCCACTCATGGTGCTCCACCACCGACCCGACTTTAGTCTCCACATGTATCATGTATAAAAGTATATAGTATATACCGTGATCACCTCCCGAGTGATCACGGCCCGATAGTATAGCACAGTTGCAGACGGACAAGAATGTAGGGCCACAGATGAATATACTAGCATCCTATACTAAGCATATAGGATTGCGGTAAAGGTAACAACAGATAGTAACAAGGACAGGCTATGCATCGGGATAGGTATAACGAAGCGATAACATGCTACACTACTCTAATGCAAGCAGTATAGAGTAGAATAGGTGATATCTGGTGATCAAGGGGGGCTTGCCTGGTTGCTCGCAAGAGAGGGGTCGTCAACTCCGTAGTCGAATCAAGGCAGCAGCAGCGTCGGTCTCGTAGTCTACCGGAGAGAAGAGGGGGAAGAAACAATGAATACCATGTAAACAGATGCATATCGATGCATGACATGACAAGTAACGATGTTAGGCGTGCCCTAACGTGGTATGAGGTGGTACCGGTTAAGGGGGGAAACATCCGGGAAAATATCCCCGGTGTTTCGTGTTTTCGGACAGAGGAGCCGGAGGGGGAAAGTTGCGAGTTCGATAGGTTAGGGGTGTGTGGCGGACAAACGGACTGCCTATCCGGATTCGTCTCGTCGTTCTGAGCAACTTTCATGTTCAAAATATTTTAATCCGAGTTAAGGATTAAAAGATATGATTTTCTAAAGATTTTATTAATTTCTGGAATTTAATTAATTATTTATCCCAACATTATCCAGAATAGTAAATGATGACGTCAGCATGACATCAGGGTGATGTCAGCAGTCAACGTTGACCATTGACTGGTCAACTTTGACGTGTGGGTCGATGGGACCCACATGTCATTCTCTGTTTAGGTTAATTACAGATTAGTTAATTTAATTAGTGATTAGGTTAATTTAATCAGGATTAGTTAACTTAATTAATTAATTAATTAATAATTAATTTTATTAAATCATTTTTATTTTTATTTATTATTTTTATTTTTAATTCTTTTTTTTTTTGTTGGGTTGGGAAAAAATTTAAATTTAAAAAAAAATTTTCCACTTTTGGGAAAAAAAAATTTCTTTTTAATTAAAAATATTTTGGTTTGGATCAAACACCAAAAAAAATTTTAAAAAAGGGAAAAGCTTATCCAAAAAGGGTTTTACTTTTAAAAAACCTAAAAGCTTAAAAACTTTTTGGTTTAAAAATAAAAAATGTTTAAAGGGTTTAAACTAAAATAAATAAAAAAATTGGAAAAAATAAAAACCCGGTTTTAAAAAAAATAAACAACTGTACCCTTAAACCAACCTTTGGTAACAAAAAATTTTAACATTTAAAAAACCTAAAAAAAGGGAAAAGGGGGAAATTTAAACCCGGAAAACCCTCCCCCAATTTTTAATTTTTTTTGGGTTTAGGTTCCACCTTCTGTTTTTTTTGGGTCTACTTCTAACCCTTTCCCCACAAATCAGCCAACTTTTTTTTTTTTTTTTTTTTGGGGTTTTTGGGTTCTTTTTTTTGTTTTGCCACAAACATCAGTTGTAGCCATGGAGGCTTTAGATATTCTTTTGATGCTTTTCTTATGCTTGCTGGGACCAACTGCTTGTTTGCTTTGCTTTTGAGTTGACACTTTTGTAATTCGTTTTCGCAGCTTGGACGTTCTATTCTCATACTGCTCTTCCACATTTTAATTTATTACGGAGCGCAATGAACATTTTCCATGTTGACGTGGTTGCTCGCTTAGTGAAGAATCAGAAGACCATTTCCTGAAACACATCAAGTGTCAAATTTACCATGATCCCAAAAATTTATTGTCCTACTTTCGCGCACAAAAAAATCACAACAAATCTTATGTTACCTATGGAGGAGTATAGGGAAAACTTCCTTGTATGGAAGAATGTGATAGTACTCAACTACCGATGTCATTTTTGGAAATGGATCATTTACAAATAGCGGACCAGTCATATTGTTAAAGAGAAAGCCAAAAATTGTCATTATCCTTGAAAAAGGGTATCACTTTTCATCGGGATGTACCATACAAAGGTCTTATTTAATAAACTGATTAGTGGTTGATCAAAAGTGATGTAACCTAAAATCATAAAACTATCTAGTACGTAGAGGCTTAGGCTAGAGCAAATGCGGAATAAAACTAGTGTTTAATTTGTCAAGCACAAAACTAAAACAACTAGGCTCACCTATGTACACCAACAACTTATGGTAAACAAGATAAACAACTATGTGATAGAAAGATATATAACATCAAACACTATGGCTATCACAAAGTAAACTTCATAAGTAAAGGCCCAGGTAAGAGATAACTGAGGCACATAGAGATGACGATGTATCCCGAAGTTCACACCCTTGCGCAAGCTTCTGTATTTCTAGACTTACTCACGGGTTTTGGAGTTTGCACCTCAATAACATGTTTTGTTGTGTGGATCTCACTGTCTAGACCCTCGGCACAGACATCAGCTTCAGCCATGGAGGCTTTAGATTTTCTTTTGCTATTTTTCTTATGCTTGCTGGCACCAACTGCCTGTTTGCTTTGCTTTTGAGTTGACACTTTCGTAATTCGTTTTCGCAGCTTGGATGTTCTATTCTCATCTTGGTCTTCCACATTTTAATTTATTACGGAGCACAATGAACGTTTTCCATGTTGACGTGGTTGCTCGCTTAGTGAAGAATCAGAAGACCATTTCCTGAAACACATGAAGTGTCATATTTACCATGATCCCAAAAAGTTATTGTCCAACTTTCGCGCATAAAAAAATCACAACAAATCTTATGTTACCTGTGGAGGAGTATAGGGAAAACTTCCTTGTATGGAAGAATGTGATAGTACTCAACTACCGATGTCGTCTTTGGAAATCGATCATTTACAAATAGCGGACCAGTCGTACTGTTAAAGAGAAAGCCAAAAAATATCATTATCCTTGAAAAATGGTATCACTTTTCATCGGGATGTACCATACAAAGGTCTTATTTAATAAACTGATTATTGGTTGATCAAAAGTGATGTAACCTAAAATCATAAAACAATCAAGTCGGTAGAGGCTTAGGCTAGAGCAAATGCGGAATAAAACTAGTGTTTAACTTGTCAAGCACAAAACTAAAACAACTAGGCTCACTATGTACACCTACAACTTATGGTAAGCAAGATAAACAACTATGTGATAGAAAGATATATAACATCAAACACTATGGCTATCACAAAGTAAAGTGCATAAGTAAAGGGCCCGGGTAAGAGGTAACCGAGGCACATAGAGATGATGATGTATCCCGAAGTTCACACCCTTGCGGAAGCTTCTGTATTTCTTTACTTTCTCACGGGTTTTGGAGGTTGCACCTCAATAACATGTTTTATTGTGGGGATCTCACTCACTTGCTACACCCTCTGCATAGACATCAGCTGCAGCCATGGAGGCTTTAGATTTTTTTTTGCTATTTTTCTTATGCTTGCTGGCACCAACTGCTTGTTTGCTTTGCTTTTCAGTTGACACTTTTGTAATTCGTTTTCGCAGCTTGGACGTTCTATTCTTATCTTGGTCTTCCACATTTTCATCTTTTACGGAGTGCAATGAACCTTTTCCATCTTGACGTGGTTGCTCATTTAGTGAAGAATCAGAAGACCATTTCCTTAAACACGTGAACTGTCATATTTACCATGATCCCAAAAAATTATTGTCCTACTTTTGCGCATAAAAAAATCACAACGAATCTTATGTTACCTGTGGAGTATAGGGAAAACTTCCTTGTATGGAAGAATGTGATAGTACTCAACTACCGATGTCATTTTTGGAAATGGATCATTCACAAATAGCGGACCAGTCATACTATTAAAGAGAAAGCCAAAAAATGTCATTATCCTTGAAAAAGGGTATCACTTTTCATCGGGATGTACCATACAATGGTCTTATCTAATAAACTGATAAGTGGTTGATCAAAAGGGATGTAACCTGAAATCATAAAACTATATAGTAGGTAAAGGCTTAGGCAAGAGCAAATGCGGAATAAAACTAGTGTTTAACTTGTCAAGCACGAAACTAAACAAACTAGGCTCACCTATGTGCACCAACAACTTATGGTAAGCAAGATAAACAACTATGTGATAGCAAGATATATAACATCAAACACTATGGCTATCACAAAGTAAAGTGCATAAGTAAAGGGCCCGGGTAAGAGATAACCGAGGCACATAGAGATGACGATGTATCCCGACGTTCACACCCTTGCGGAAGCTTCTCTATTTCTTGACTTACTCACGGGTTTTGGAGGTTCCACCTCAATAACATGTTTTATTGTCGGGATCTCACTATCTAGACCCTCTGCACAGACATCAGCTGTAGCCATGGAGGCTTTAGATTTTCTTTTGCTGCTTTTCTTATGCTTGCTGGGACCAACTGCTTGTTTGCTTTGCTTTTGAGTTGACACTTTTGTAATTCGTTTTCGCAACTTGGACGTTCTATTCTCATACTGCTCTTCCACATTTTAATTTATTACGGAGCGCAATGAACATTTTCCATGTTGACGTGGTTGCTCGCTTAGTGAAGAATCAGAAGACCATTTCCTGAAACACATGAAGTCTCAAATTTGCCATGATCCCAAAAAGTTATTGTCCTACTTTCGCGCATAAAAAAATCACAACAAATCTTATGTTGCCTATGGAGGAGTATAGGGAAACCTTCCTTGTATGGAAGAATGTGATAGTACTCAACTACCGATGTCGTTTTTGGAAATGGATCATTCACAAATAGCGGACCAGTCATACTGTTAAAGAGAAAGCAAAAAAAAATCATTGTCCTTGAAAAAGGGTATCACTTTTCATCGGGATGTACCATACAAAGGTCTTATTTAATAAACTGATTAGTGGTTGATCAAAAGTGATGTAACCTAAAATCATAAAACTATCTAGTACGTAGAGGCTTAGGCTAGAGCAAATGCGGAATAAAACTAGTTTTAATTTGTCAAGCACAAAACTAAAACAACTAGGCTCACCTACGTACACCAACAACTTATGGTAAACAAGATAAACAACTATGTGATAGAAAGATATATAACATCAAACACTATGGCTCTCACAAAGTAAACTGCATAAGTAAAGGGCCCAGGTAAGAGATAACTGAGGCACATAGAGATGACGATGTATCCGGAAGTTCACACCCTTGCGCAAGCTTCTGTATTTCTAGACTTACTCACGGGTTTTGGAGTTTGCACCTCAATAACATGTTTTATTGTGTGGATCTCACTGTCTAGACCCTCTGCACAGACATCAGCTTCAGCCATGGAGGCTTTAGATTTTCTTTTGCTATTTTTCTTATGCTTGCTGGCACCAACTGCTTGTTTTCTTTGCTTTTGAGTTGACACTTTCGTAATTCGTTTTCGCAGCTTGGACGTTCTATTCTCATCTTGGTCTTCCACATTTTAATTTATTACGGAGCACAATGAACGTTTTCCATGTTGACGTGGTTGCTCGCTTAGTGAAGAATCAGAAGACCATTTCCTGAAACACATGAAGTGTCATATTTACCATGATCCCAAAAAGTTATTGTCCAACTTTCGCGCATAAAAAAATCACAACAAATCTTATGTTACCTGTGGAGGAGTATAGGGAAAACTTCCTTGTATGGAAGAATGTGATAGTACTCAACTACCGACGTCGTCTTTGGAAATCGATCATTTACAAATAACGGACCAGTCGTACTGTTAAAGAGAAAGCCAAAAAATATCATTATCCTTGAAAAATGGTATCACTTTTCATCGGGATGTACCATACAAAGGTCTTATTTAATAAACTGATTATTGGTTGATCAAAAGTGATGTAACCTAAAATCATAAAACTATCAAGTCGGTAGAGGCTTAGGCTAGAGCAAATGCGGAATAAAACTAGTGTTTAACTTGTCAAGCACAAAACTAAAACAACTAGGCTCACTATGTACACCTACAACTTATGGTAAGCAAGATAAACAACTATGTGATAGAATGATATATAACATCAAACACTATGGCTATCACAAAGTAAAGTGCATAAGTAAAGGGCCCGGGTCAGAGGTAACCGAGGCACATAGAGAAGATGATGTATCCCGAAGTTCACACCCTTGCGGAAGCTTCTGTATTTCTTTACTTTCTCACGGGTTTTGGAGGTTGCACCTCAATAACATGTTTTATTGTGGGGATCTCACTTGCTAGACCCTCTGCATAGACATCATCTGCAGCCATGGAGGCTTTAGATTTTCTTTTGCTATTTTTCTTATGCTTGCTGGCACCAACTGCTTGTTTGCTTTGCTTTTCAGTTGACACTTTTGTAATTCGTTTTCGCAGCTTGGACGTTCTATTCTTATCTTGGTCTTCCACATTTTCATCTATTACGGAGTGCAATGAACCTTTTCCATCTTGACGTGGTTGCTCGTTTAGTGAAGAATCATAAGACCATTTCCTTAAACACGTGAAGTGTCATATTTACCATGATCCCAAAAAATTATTGTCCTACTTTTGCGCATAAAAAAATCACAACGTATCTTATGTTACCTGTGGAGTATAGGGAAAACTTCCTTGTATGGAAGAATGTGATAGTACTCAACTACCGATGTCATTTTTGGAAATGGATCATTCACAAATAGCGGACCAGTCATACTATTAAAGAGAAAGCCAAAAAATGTCATTATCCTTGAAAAAGGGTATCACTTTTCATCGGGATGTACAATACAATGGTCTTATCTAATAAACTGATAAGTGGATGTAACCTGAAATCATAAAACTATATAGTAGGTAAAGGCTTAGGCAAGAGCAAATTCGGAATAAAACTAGTGTTTAACTTGTCAAGCACGAAACTAAACAAACTAGGCTCACCTATGTGCACCAACAACTTATGGTAAGCAAGATAAACAACTATGTGATAGCAAGATATATAACATCAAACACTATGGCTATCACAAAGTAAAGTGCATAAGTAAAGGGCCCGGGTAAGAGATAACCGAGGCACATAGAGATGACGATGTATCCCGACGTTCACACCCTTGCGGAAGCTTCTGTATTACTTGACTTACGCACGGGTTTGGAGGTTCCACCTCAATAACATGTTTTATTGCTCGGATCTCACTATCTAGACCCTCTGCAAAGACTTCAGCTGTAGCCATGGAGGCTTTAGATTTTGTTTTGCTGCTTTTCTTATGCTTGCTGGGACCAACTGCTTGTTTGCTTTGCTTTTGAGTTGACACATTTGTAATTTGTTTTCGCAGCTTGGACGTGCTATTCTCATACTGCTCTTCCACATTTTAATTTATTATGGAGCGCAATGAACATTTTCCATGTTGACGTGGTTGCTCGCTTAGTGAAGAATCAGAAGACCATTTCCTGAAACACATGAAGTCTCAAATTTGCCATGATCCCAAAAAGTTATTGTCCTACTTTCGCGCATAAAAAAATCACAACAAGTCTTATGTTACCTATGGAGGAGTATAGGGAAAACTTCCTTGAATGGAAGAATGTGATAGTACTCAACTACCGATGTCGTTTTTGGAAATGGATCATTCACAAATTGCGGACCAGTCATACTGTTAAAGAGAAAGCAAAAAAAATCATTGTCCTTGAAAAGGGGTATCACTTTTCATCGGGATGTACCATACAAAGGTCTTATTTAATAAACTGATTAGTGGTTGATCAAAAGCGATGTAACCTAAAATCATAAAACTATCTAGTACGTAGAGGCTTAGGCTAGAGCAAATGCGGAATAAAACTAGTTTTAATTTGTCAAGCACAAAACGAAAACAACTAGGCTCACCTACGTACACCAACAACTTATGGTAAACAAGATAAACAACTATGTGATAGAAAGATATATAACATCAAACACTATGGCTCTCACAAAGTAAACTGCATAAGTAAAGGGCCCATGTAAGAGATAACTGAGGCACATAGAGATGACGATGTATCCGGAAGTTCACACCCTTGCGCAAGCTTCTGTATTTCTAGACTTACTCACGGGTTTTGGAGTTTGCACCTCAATAACATGTTTTATTGTGGGGATCTCACTGTCTAGACCCTCTGCACAGACATCAACTTCAGCCATGGAGGCTTTAGATTTTCTTTTGCTATTTTTCTTATGCTTGCTGGCACCAACAGCTTGGACGTTCTATTCTCATCTTGGTCTTCCACATTTTAATTTATTACGGAGCACAATGAACGTTTTCCATGTTGACGTGGTTGCTCGCTTAGTGAAGAATCAGAAGACCATTTCCTGAAACACATGATGTGTCATATTTACCATGATCCCAAAAAGTTATTGTCCTACTTTCGCGCATAAAAAAATCACAACAAATCTTATGTTTCCTGTGGAGGAGTATAGGGAAAACTTCCTTGTATGGAAGAATGTGATAGTACTCAACTACCGATATCATTTTTGGAAATGGATCATTTACAAATAGCGGACCAGTCATCTCATTAAAGAGAAAGCCAAAAATATCATTATCCTTGAAAAATGGTATCACTTTTCATCGGGATGTACCATAGAAAGGTCTTATTTAATAAACTGATTATTGGTTGATCAAAAGTGATGTAACCTAAAATCATAAAACTATCAAGTCGGTAGAGGCTTAGGCTAGAGCAAATGCGGAATAAAACTAGTGTTTAACTTGTCAAGCACAAAACTAAAACAACTAGGCTCACTATGTACACCTACAACTTATGGTAAGCAAGATAAACAACTATGTGATAGAAAGATATATAACATCAAACACTATGGCTATCACAAAGTAAAGTGCATAAGTAAAGGGCCCGGTCGAGATAACCGAGGCACATAGAGATGATGATGTATCCCAAAGTTCACACCCTTGCGGAAGCTTCAGATTTCTTTACTTTCTCACGGGTTTTGGAGGTTGCACCTCAATAACATGTTTTATTGTGGGATCTCACTTGCTAGACCCTCTGCATAGACATCATCTGCAGCCATGGAGGCTTTAGATTTTCTTTTGCTATTTTTCTTATGCTTGCTGGCACCAACTGCTTGTTTGCTTTGCTTTTCAGTTGACACTTTTGTAATTCGTTTTCGCAGCTTGGACGTTCTATTCTTATCTTGGTCTTCCACATTTTCATCTATTACGGAGTGCAATGAACCTTTTCCATCTTGACGTGGTTGCTCGTTTAGTGAAGAATCATAAGACCATTTCCTTAAACACGTGAAGTGTCATATTTACCATGATCCCAAAAAATTATTGTCCTACTTTTGCGCATAAAAAAATCACAACGTATCTTATGTTACCTGTGGAGTATAGGAAAACTTCCTTGTATGGAAGAATGTGATAGTACTCAACTACCGATGTCATTTTTGGAAATGGATCATTCACAAATAGCGGACCAGTCATACTATTAAAGAGAAAGCCAAAAAATGTCATTATCCTTGAAAAAGGGTATCACTTTTCATCGGGATGTACAATACAATGGTCTTATCTAATAAACTGATAAGTGGATGTAACCTGAAATCATAAAACTATATAGTAGGTAAAGGCTTAGGCAAGAGCAAATTCGGAATAAAACTAGTGTTTAACTTGTCAAGCACGAAACTAAACAAACTAGGCTCACCTATGTGCACCAACAACTTATGGTAAGCAAGATAAACAACTATGTGATAGCAAGATATATAACATCAAACACTATGGCTATCACAAAGTAAAGTGCATAAGTAAAGGGCCCGGGTAAGAGATAACAGTGGCACATAGAGATGACGATGTATCCCGACGTTCACACCCTTGCGGAAGCTTCTGTATTACTTGACTTACGCACGGGTTTGGAGGTTCCACCTCAATAACATGTTTTATTGTCGGGATCTCACTATCTAGACCCTCTGCAAAGACTTCAGCTGTAGCCATGGATGCTTTAGATTTTGTTTTGCTGCTTTTCTTATGCTTGCTGGGACCAACTGCTTGTTTGCTTTGCTTTTGAGTTGACACATTTGTAATTTGTTTTCGCAGCTTGGACGTTTTATTCTCATCTTACTCTTCCACATTTTAATTTATTATGGAGCGAAATGAACATTTTCCATGTTGACGTGGTTGCTCGCTTAGTGAAGAATCAGAAGACCATTTCCTGAAACACATGAAGTCTCAAATTTGCCATGATCCCAAAAAGTTATTGTCCTACTTTCGCGCATAAAAAAATCACAACAAGTCTTATGTTACCTGTGGAGGAGTATAGGGAAAACTTCCTTGTATGGAAGAATGTGATAGTACTCAACTACCGATGTCGGTTTTGGAAATGGATCATTCACAAATTGCGGACCAGTCATACTGTTAAAGAGAAAGCAAAAAAAATCATTGTCCTTGAAAAAGGGTATCACTTTTCATCGGGATGTACCATACAAAGGTCTTATTTAATAAACTGATTAGTGGTTGATCAAAAGTGATGTAACCTAAAATCATAAAACTATCTAGTACGTAGAGGCTTAGGCTAGAGCAAATGCGGAATAAAACTAGTTTTAATTTGTCAAGCACAAAACTAAAACAACTAGGCTCACCTACGTACACCAACAACTTATGGTAAACAAGATAAACAACTATGTGATAGAAAGATATATAACATCAAACACTATGGCTCTCACAAAGTAAAGTGCATAAGTAAAGGGCCCGGTAAGAGATAACCGAGGCACATAGAGATGACGATGTATCCGAAGTTCACACCCTTGCGCAAGCTTCAGATTTCTAGACTTACTCACGGGTTTTGGAGTTTGCACCTCAATAACATGTTTTATTGTGTGGATCTCACTGTCTAGACCCTCTGCACAGACATCAGCTTCAGCCATGGATGCTTTAGATTTTCTTTTGCTATTTTTCTTATGCTTGCGGCACCAACTACTTGTTTGCTTTGCTTTTGAGTTGACACTTTTGTAATTAGTTTTCGCAGCTTGGACGTTCTATTCTCATCTTGGTCTTCCACATTTTAATTTATTACGGAGTGCAATGAACGTTTTCCATGTTGACGTGGTTGCTCGCTTAGTGAAGAATCGAAGACCATTTCTGAAACACATGAAGTGTCATATTTACCATGATCCCAAAAGTTATTGTCCTACTTTCGCATAAAAAATCACAACAAATCTTATGTTACCTGTGGAGGAGTATAGGAAAACTTCCTTGTATGGAAGAATGTGATAGTACTCAACTACCGATGTCGTTTTTGGAAATCGATCATTTACAAATAACGGACCAGTCATCTTTATTAAAGAGAAAGCCAAAAATATCATTATCCTTGAAAAGGGGTATCACTTTTCTTCGGGATGTACCATACAAAGGTCTTATTTAATAAACTGATTAGTGGTTGATCAAAAGTGATGTAACCTAAAATCGTAAAACTATCAAGTAGGTAGAGGCTTAGGCTAGAGAAAATGCGGAATAAAATTAGTGTTTAACTTCTCAAGCACAAAACTAAAACAACTAGGCTCACCTATGTACACCTACAACTTATGGTAAGCAAGATAAACAACTATGTGATAGAAAGATATATAACATCAAACACTATGGCTATCACAAAGTAAAGTGCATAAGTAAAGGGCCCGGTCGAGATAACCGAGGCACATAGAGATGATGATGTATCCCGAAGTTCACACCCTTGCGGAAGCTTCAGATTTCTTTACTTACTCACGGGTTTTGGAGGTTGCACCTCAATAACATGTTTTATTGTGGGGATATCACTTACTAGACCCTCTGCATAGACATGAGTTGCAGCCATGGAGGCTTTAGATTTTCTTTTGCTATTTTTCTTATGCTTGCTGGCACCAACTACTTGTTTGCTTTGCTTTTGAGTTGACACTTTTGTAATTCGTTTTCGCAGCTTGGACGTTCTATTCTCATCTTGGTCTTCCACATTTTCATCTATTACGGAGTGCAATGAACCTTTTCCATCTTGACGTGGTTGCTCGTTTAGTGAAGAATCAGAAGACCATTTCCTGAAACACGTGAAGTGTCATATTTACCATGATCCCAAAAATTATTGTCCTACTTTCGCATAAAAAAATCACAACGTATCTTATGTTACCTATGGAGGATAGGGAAAACTTCCTTGTATGGAAGAATGTGATAGTACTCAACTACCGATGTCATTTTGGAAATGGATCATTCACAAATAGCGGACCAGTCATACTATTAAAGAGAAAGCCAAAAATGTCATTATCCTTGAAAAAGGGTATCACTTTTCATCGGGATGTACAATACAATGGTCTTATCTAATAAACTGATAAGTGGATCAAAAGTGTAACCTGAAATCATAAAACTATCTAGTAGGTAAAGGCTTAGGCTAGAGCAAATGAGGAATAAAACTAGTGTTTAACTTGTCAAGCACGAAACTAAACAAACTAGGCTCACCTATGTGCACCAACAACTTATGGTAAGCAAGATAAACAACTATGTGATAGCAAGATATATAACATCAAACACTATGGCTATCACAAAGTA
The DNA here is from genome assembly GCA_021605205.1 of Aegilops longissima. Taxonomy (NCBI): domain Eukaryota; kingdom Viridiplantae; phylum Streptophyta; class Magnoliopsida; order Poales; family Poaceae; genus Aegilops; species Aegilops longissima. The sequence goes on along the minus strand of CM038680.1, from coordinate 511,251,908 downwards.
AAGTGCATAAGTAAAGGGCCCGGTAAGAGATAACCGAGGCACATAGAGATGACGATGTATCCCGAAGTTCACACCCTTGCGGAAGCTTCAGATTTCTTGACTTACTCACGGGTTTGGAGGTTCCACCTCAATAACATGTTTTATTGTGGGATCTCACTATCTAGACCCTCTGCAAAGACTTCAGCTGCAGCCATGGAGGCTTTAGATTTTGTTTTGCTGTTTTTCTTATGCTTGCTGGGACCAACTGCTTGTTTGCTTTGCTTTTGAGTTGACACATTTGTAATTTGTTTTCGCAGCTTGGACGTTCTATTCTCATCTTGCTCTTCCACATTTTAATTTATTATGGAGCGAAATGAACATTTTCCATGTTGACGTGGTTGCTCGCTTAGTGAAGAATCAAGACCATTTCCTGAAACACATGAAGTCTCAAATTTGCCATGATCCCAAAAAGTTATTGTCCTACTTTCGCGCATAAAAAAATCACAACAAGTCTTATGTTACCTATGGAGGAGTATAGGGAAAACTTCCTTGTATGGAAGAATGTGATAGTACTCAACTACCGATGTCGTTTTTGGAAATGGATCATTCACAAATAGCGGACCAGTCATACTGTTAAAGAGAAAGCCAAAAAATTTTATTATCCTATAAAAAGGGTATCACTTTTCATCGGGATGTACCATACAATGGTCTTATTTAATAAACTGATTAGTGGTTGATCAAAAGTGATGTAACCTAAAATCATAAAACTATCTAGTACGTAGAGGCTTAGGCTAAAGCAAATGCGGAATAAAACTAGTGTTTAATTTGTCAAGCACAATACTAAAACAACTAGGCTCACCTATGTACACCAACAACTTATGGTAAGCAATATAAACAACTATGTGATAGAAAGATATATAACATCAAACACTATGGCTATCTCAAAGTAAAGTGCATAAGTAAAGGGCCCAGGTAAGAGATAACTGAGGCACACAGAGATGACGATGTATCCCGAAGTTCACACCCTTGCGCAAGCTTCCGTATTTCTAGACTTACTCACGGGTTTTGGAGTTTAAACCTCCATATCATGTTTTATTGTGGGGATCTCACTGTCTAGACCCTCTGCACAGACATCAACTTCAGCCATGGAGGCTTTAGATTTTCTTTTGCTATTTTTCTTATGCTTGCTTGCACCAACTGCTTGTTTGCTTTGCTTTTGAGTTGACACTTTTGTAATTGTTTTCGCAGCTTGGACGTTCTATTCTCATCTTGGTCTTCCACATTTTAATCTATTACGGAGTGCAATGAACCTTTTCCATGTTGACGTGGTTGCTCGCTTAGTGAAGAATCGAAGACCATTTCCTGAAACACATGAAGTGTAATATTTACCATGATCCCAAAAATTTATTGTCCTACTTTCGTGCATAAAAAAATCACAACAAATCTTATGTTACCTGTGGAGGAGTATAGGGAAATCTTCCTTTTATGGAAGAATGTGATAGTACTCAACTACCGATGTCGTTTTTGGAAATAGATCATTTACAAATAGCGGACCAGCCGTACTGTTAAAGAGAAAGCCAAAAATGTCATTATCCTTGAAAAGGGGTATCACTTTTCATCGGGATGTACCATACAAAGGTCTTATTTAATAAACTGATTAGTGGTTGATCAAAAGTGATGTAACCTAAAATCATAAAACTATCAAGTAGGTAGAGGCTTAGGCTAGAGCAAATGCGGAATAAAACTAGTGTTTAACTTGTCAAGCACAAAACTAAAACAACTAGGCTCACCTATGTACACCTACTACTTATGGTAAGCAAGATAAACAACTATGTGATAGAAAGATATATAAAATCAAACACTATGGCTATCACAAAGTAAAGTGCATAAGTAAAGGGCCCGGGTAAGAGGTAACGGAGGCACATAGAGATGATGATGTATCCCGAAGTTCACACCCTTGCGGAAGCTTCAGATTTCTTTACTTACTCACGGGTTTGGAGGTTTCACCTCAATAACATGTTTTATTGTGGGGATCTCACTTACTAGACCCTCTGCATAGACATCAGCTGCAGCCATGGAGGCTTTAGATTTTCTTTTGCTATTTTTCTTATGCTTGCTGGCACCAACTGCTTGTTTGCTTTGCTTTTGAGTTGACACTTTTGTAATTTGTTTTCGCAGCTTGGACGTTCTATTCTCATCTTCCTCTTCCACATTTTCATCTATTACAGAGTGCAATGAACCTTTTCCATGTTGACGTGGTTGCTTGTTTAGTGAAGAATCAGAAGACCATTTCCTGAAACACGTGAAGTGTCATATTTACCATGATCCCAAAAAGTTATTGTCCTACTTTTGCGCATAAAAAATCACAACAAATCTTCTGTTACCTATGGACGAGTGTAGGGAAAACTTCCTTGTATGGAAGAATGTGATAGTACTCAACTACCGATGTCGTTTTCGGAAATGGATCATTCACAAATAGCGGACTAGTCATACTGTTAAAGAGAAAGCCAAAAAATGTCATTATCCTTGAAAAAGGGTATCACTTTTCATCGGGATGTACCATACAATGGTCTTATTTAATAAACTGATAATTAGTGGTTGATCAAAAGGGATGTAACCTAAAATCATAAAACTATCTAGTAGGTAAAGGCTTAGGCTGGAGCAAATGTGGAATAAAACTAGTGTTTAACTTGTAAAGCACAAAACTAAAAAAACTAGGCTCACCTATGTGAACCAACAACTTATGGTAAGCAAGATAAACAACTATGTGATAGCAAGATATATAACATCAAACACAATGGCTATCACAAAGTAAAGTGCATAAGTAAAGGGCCCGGGTAAGAGATAACCGAGGCACATAGAGATGACGATGTATCCCGAAGTTCACACCCTTGCGGAAGCTTCTGTATTTCTTGACTTACTCACGGGTTTGGAGGTTCCACCTCAATAACATGTTTTATTGTGGGGATCTCACTATCTAGACCCTCTGCATAGACATCAGCTGCAGCCATGTAGGCTTTAGATTTTCTTTTGCTGTTTTTCTTATGCTTGCTGGCACCAACTGCTTGTTTGCTTTGCTTTGGAGTTGACACTTTTGTAATTTGTTTTCACAGCTTGGACGTTCTATTCTCATCTTTCTCTTCCACATTTTCATTTATTATGGAGCGCAATGAACATTTTCCATGTTGACGTGGTTGCTCGCTTAGTGAAGAATCGAAGACCATTTCCAAACACATGAAGTGTCAAATTTACCATGATCCCAAAAAGTTATTGTCCTACTTTCACATATAAAAAATCACAACAAATCTTATGTTACCTATGGAGGAGTATAGGGAAAACTTCCTTGTATGGAAGAATGTGATAGTACTCAACTACCGATGTCATTTATGGAAATGGATCATTCACAAATAGCGGACCAGTCATACTGTTAAAGAGAAAGCCAAAAAATGTCATTATCCTTGAAAAAGGGTATCACTTTTCATCGGGATGTACCATACAATGGTCTTATTTAATAAACTTATTAGTGGTTGATCAAAAGGGATGTATCCTAAAATCATAAAACAATCTAGTAGGTAAAGGCTTAGGCTAGAGCAAATGCGGAATAAAACTAGTGTTTAATTTGTCTAGCACAAAACTAAAACAACTAGGCTCACTTATGTGCACCAACAACTTATGGTAAGCAAGATAAACAACTATGTGATAGCAAGATATATAACATCAAACACTATGGCTATCACAAAGTAAAGTGCATAAGTAAAGGGCCGGGTAAGAGATAACCGAGGCACATAGAGATGACGATGTATCCCGAAGTTCACACCCTTGTGGAAGCTTCTCTATTTCTTGACTTACTCACGGGTTTTGGAGGTTCCACCTCAATAACATGTTTTATTGTGGGGATCTCACTATCTAGACCCTCTACACAGACATCAGCTGCAGCCATGCAGGCTTTAGATTTTCTTTTGCTGTTTTTCTTATGCTTGCTGGCACCAACTGCTTGTTTGCTTTGCTTTCGAGTTGACACTTTTTGTAATTTGTTTTAGTAGCTTGGACATTCTATTCTCATCTTTCTCTTCCACATTTTCATCTATTACAGAGTGCAATGAACCTTTTCCATGTTGACGTGGTTGCTCGTTTAGTGAAGAATCAGAAGACCATTTCCTGCAACACTTGAAGTGTCATATTTACCATGATCCCAAAAAGTTATTGTCCTACTTTCGCGCATAAAAAATCACAACAAATCTTATGTTACCTGTGGAGGAGTATAGGGAAAACTTCCTTGTATGGAAGAATGTGATAGTACTCAACTACCGATGTCGTTTTTGGAAATGGATCATTCACAAATAGCGGACCAGTCATACTGTTAAAGAGAAAGCCAAAAAATGTCATTATCCTTGAAAAAGGGTATCACTTTTCATCGGGATGTACCATACAATGGTCTTATTTAATAAACTGATTAGTGGTTGATCAAAAGGGATGTAACCTAAAATCATAAAACTATCTAGTAGGTAAAGGCTTAGGCTAGAGCAAATGCGGAATAAAACTAGTGTTTAACTTGTCAAGCACAAAACTAAAAAACTAGGCTCACTTGTGTGCACCAACAATTTATGGTAGGCAAGATAAACAACTATGTGATAGCAAGATATATAACATCAAACACTATGGCTATCACAAAGTAAAGTGCATAAGTAAAGGGCCCGGGTAAGAGATAACCGAGGCACATAGAGATGACGATGTATCCCGAAGTTCACACCCTCGCGGAAGCTTCTATATTTCTTGACTTACTCACGGGTTTGGGAGGTTCCACCTCAATAACATGTTTTATTGTTGGGATCTCACTATCTAGACCCTCTGCACAGACATCAGCTGTAGCCATGCAGGCTTTAGATTTTCTTTTGTTGTTTTTCTTATGCTTGCTGGCACCAACTGCTTGTTTGCTTTGCTTTGGAGTTGACACTTTTGTAATTTGTTTTCGCAGCTTGGACGTTCTATTCTCATCTTGCTCTTCCACATTTTCATCTATTACGGAGTGCAATGAACCTTTTCCATGTTGATGTGGTTGCTCGTTTAGTGAAGAATCAGAAGACCATTTCCTGAAACACGTGAAGTGTCATATTTACCATGATCCCAAAAAGTTATTGTCCTACTTTCGCGCATAAAAAATCACAACAAATCTTATGTTACCTGTGGAGGAGTATAGGGAAAACTTCCTTGTATGGAAGAATGTGATAATACTCAACTATCGAGGTCGTTTTTGGAAATGGATCATTCACAAATAGCAGACCAGTCATATTGTTAAAGAGAAAGCCAAAAATTGTCATTATCCTTGAAAACGGGTATCACTTTTCATCGGGATGTACCATACAATGGTCTTATTTAATAAACTGATTAGTGGTTGATCAAAAGGGATGTAACCTAAAATCATAAAACTATCTAGTAGGTAAAGGCTTAGGCTAGAGCAAATGAGGAATAAAACTAGTGTTTAACTTGTCAAGCACAAAACTAAAACAACTAGGCTCACCTATGTGCACCAACAACTTATGGTAAGCAAGATAAACAACTATGTGATAGCAAGATATATAACATCAAACACTATGGCTATCACAAAGTAAAGTGCATAAGTAAAGGGCCCGGGTAAGAGATAACCGAGGCACATAGAGATGACGATGTATCCCGAAGTTCACACCCTCGCGGAAGCTCCTGTATTTCTTGACTTACTCACGGTGTCGGTTTATATAGAGACGGGATAGGGTTAGGGTTACACGAGTCGGTTACAATGGTAGGAGATCTACATATCCGTATCGCCAAGCTTGCCTTCCACGCCAAGGAAAGTCCCATCCGGACACGGGACGAAGTCTTCAATCTTGTATCTTCATAGTCTTGGAGTCCGCCGATGATGATAGTTCGGCTATCCGGACACCCCCTAGTCCGGAACTCCCTCAGTAGCCCCTGAACCAGGCTTCAATGACGACGAGTCCGGCGCGCATATTGTCTTCGGCATTGCAAGGCAGGTTCTTCCTCCGAATAATTTATAGAAGATTGTGAACACCAGGATAGTGTCCGGCTCTGCAAAACAAGTTCCACATAACACCGTAGAGAGAATAATTTTTGCACAGATCTGCTGACGTATTCTGCGGCGTGACATCACACCATGGCCAGGCCTTTATATGAAACGTTTTTTATTGTTCCACCTCAGCGTGTTTAGCGAGGCGGTTTCCTTGGCACGTCTTATCAAAGCGTAGATCATGCCCCCTTATTCCGGGATTCTCATCAATACGGACGTGGGTAACCCAACTGTGCCCGTTGGCCTGCCTTCTCTATCAAAGGCGGGTCCTAATCGGCCACGGGGTGGGCTCTTGGTATTCAACCTCTTTATAGTGAGACCAAGGCCCTCTTCTTTTTACACCCTCCATCGAGTTCGCCATGCGCTTCGAGTTCCAGCACCCAAAGCTTCAGATTCAGGCGCTTCGGACTTTCGACGATGTCCGGCTCCGGCCAGCACGGCCGATGGATGTCTTCCGCCGTCACAGAAGAAGATGTGCTAAAGCTGCGAGACGCCAGGTATCTGACAGGCGAGATCTCGCATAGGCTGCCTGCTCCAGGGCAGGTCACTCCCACTCCTGAGCCCGGCGAGAACGTGGTATTCGTGTCCTACTTCCTTCGGGGTTTAGGCTTCCCGACGGATCCCTTTGTTCGGGGGCTCATGTTTTATTATGGGCTTTCCATTATATGAATCCGGAGTCCATCCTCCATATCTCGTCATTCATTGTCATATGTGAGGCCTTGCTCCAGATTACCCACCACTTTGGATTGTGGCTCAAGACCTTCAAGATGGAGCCAAAGATGATTGAGGGACAACAAGCAGAATGCGGAGGGGCGGTTATAAGAAAATGTGCTGATGCTCCGTGGCCCGAGGGCTCTTTTCAAGAGGAGCTTAATTTGTGGCGACGGGAGTGGTTTTATATCACCGCTCCCAGGGGCACCAAATGGGCGGCGCTCACTGCCTTCCGCTCAGGTCCACCACAGCGGCTGGCATCATGGGTCAACAAGGGGCTCGACTGGGGGCCGTCCAAGGATGTTCCCCTGCTGCAGGGCCGTATTCGAGATCTCCAGGAAAGAGGGATCAATCTGGTTGCAGTGGCGCAGGTTATGGTGATCCGGCGCCTTCAGCCCTACAAACGTCGCCCCCTCCGCTTGTGGGAATTCAATCCGGAGGGACCACGAGCTCTCCAAAATTTCATGGGCACGACGCCCGTGGAGATGTATAAACTGTTCTTCGGATCACAAGAGAAGTGTCCGGACTTGACCGAGGACGCAGGACTAAGCTGCAATCGCCCAGATACTCAAGTAAGTAGTCCTGTAACCGGACAAGTTGTTCATTCATTTATTTTATATATATGCCCTTTAAAGGAGCCGTTTCTTGAACATGAGTGGATAGCCAAGGCAAAGTTAATAAGGTGTCCGGCTCCCCTCCCAGAGACCACGCCGGATCCCATGCTGACCAAGATGTTGAAGGTCGTGCCCTTTGAAGAAGGCGAAGGGGGGAGCGGGGAAGCGACTGCCCCTGAGGGAGGCCTGGATTAGGGGGTGTCCGGATAGCCGGACTACCATCATCAGCCGAACTATCATTGGCCGGACTATCATCGTCGACCGGACTCCAAGACTATGAAGATACAAGATTGAAGACTTCTCCCCGTGTCCGGATGGGGCTTTCCTTGGCGTGGAAGGCAAGCTTGGTGATACGGATATGTAGATCTCCTACCATTGTAACCGACTCCGTGTAACCCTAGCCCTCTTCGGTGTCTATATAAACCGGATGGCTCAAGTCCGTAGGACTACAACATCAACAACCCTTACAATCATACCATAGGCTAGCTTCTAGGGTTTAGCCTCCTTGATCTCGTGGTAGATCCACTCTTGTAAACATCCACAATATCAATATCAATCGAGCAGGACGTAGGGTTTTACCTCCATCAAGAGGGCCCGAACCTGGGTAAAACATCGTGTCCCTTGTCTCCTGTTACCATCCGCCTAGACGCACATTCAGGACCCCTACCGAGATCCGCCGGTTTTGACACCGACATTGGTGCTTTCATTGAGAGTTCCTCGTGTCGCCACCGATAGGCTTGATGGCCTCTTCAATCAACAACGGCGCAGTCCTGGGTGAGACTTTTCTCCCGGACAGATCTTCAGATTCGGCGGCCGCGCTGCGGGCCAACTCGATTGGCCATCTGAGCAGATCGAAGCTTCGCCCCTGGCCGTCGTGTCAGGTTTGAAGCCTAAACTTCACGGCCGATATCCGCGGGGACTTGATCTTCGATGGATCTGAGCCACAGCGAGCGTGCCGCTATGTCACGATGGGCATGACCTAACTCGCCGCGGACAGCACCTTGAGGTCGCTGACACGAATCCGCTCCGACCCATAGTCCGGAGCCGATCGCTCGGATCGAGGACGGATGGCTGGACACCGCCTCGGGAGCTGCAACTTCTACGGCGATGGAGCCGAACACTTACCTTGTCCCGCATAAAGCCCATGACTCCGAGGTGCCGAACTCCCTGCCGGACTCCGAACCTCCCGCGCCCCTGCCAGTCGAACCCGATTGGGCGCCGATCATGGAATTCACCGCTACGGACATCTTTCAGCACTCGCCCTTCGGCGATATCATAAATTCAATGAAGCATCCCTCGCTATCCGGAGAGCCCTAGCTGAACTACGGCCAGGATGGTTGGGACGCAGACGACGAAGTAATTCGGAGCCCACCCACCACCCACTTCGTAGCCACCGTCGACGATTTAACCGACGTACTCGACTACGACTCCGAAGACATCGACGGTATGGACGACGATGCCGGAGACTACCAAGAACCAGTGCCTATAGGACACTGGAAGACCACCTCGTCATACGACATATACATGGTGGACACCCCAAAAGATGGGGACGGCAAAGAAACACCGGAGGCCGATTCCTTAAAGAAACAGCCCAAGCGCCGACGTCAGCGGCGCCGCTCTAAATTCTGCCACGGCAAGAATGGAGATTCCGGCACAGGAGATAATAACACCCCAGAAAGTGCCGAAGACAACTCCCTCCAGCACGATCCAGCGCAGGAGGAGGCAGAAGCAAGCCCCCACGAGAGGGCGGCAGACGAAGAGGTCGAGGATGACAATTACTTACCTCCCTCCGGAGACGAGGCAAGCCTCGACGACGACGAATTCGTCGTGCCTGAGGATCCCGTCGAACAAGAGCGTTTCAGATGCAGGCTAATGGCCACGGCAAACAGCCTAAAGAAAAAGCAGCAACAGCTTCAAGCTGATCAAGACCTACTGGCCGACAGATGGACCGAGGTCCTCGCGGCCGAAGAGTATGAACTCGAACGCCCCTCCAAAAGTTACCCAAAACGCAAGTTGCTCCCCCGATTAGAGGAGGAAGCGTACAAACCTGCATCACCAGCGCTGTCGGCAGACCGACCACCTCGTGGCGCGACAGAGAGGCGGGCAAGCCCTCCACCAAAACCGTACCCCGGCATCGCTCAAAAAGCATGAAGCCATGGGGGAACGCGCCGGACTTGCGAGATATATTGGAGGACAAGGCAAGACAATCCAGATCTATCTATGGATCACGTGGGCGCCCCAAGACCCACGATGAATACCGTCGCGCGGATATAACTACTCCGCCGGGCGAACACAGCGAGACAACGCTCTCTCGAGCTACGCCGCGATATTGCTCAATCTGAGGCGCCAGACACCCACTATGCTTCACCGACGAAGTAATGGATCATCAAATCCTGAAGGGTTTAAACCCGTTAACATCGAATCCTAAGATGGCACAATAGACCCCGCAGTTTGGATTGAGGATTATCTTCTCCATATACACATGGCCCGCGCGGCAATCTTCACACCATCAAATATCTCCCGCTCAAGCTTAAAGGACCAGCTCGGCATTGGCTTAACAGCCTCCCGCAGAGTCAATTGATGTTGGGAAGACCGAAGCCGCATTCCTCGACAACTTCCAGGGCACGTGTAAAGCGACCACCGGACGCAGATGACCTAAGCCACATAATCCAGCAGCCAGACGAATCGGCCAGGCAATTCTGGACACGGTTCTTAACAAAGAAAAATCAAATCGTCGACTGTCCGGATGCAGAGGCCCTCGCTGCCTTCAAACATAACATCCGTGACGAGTGGCTGGCCCGGCACCTAGGACAGGAGAAGTCGAAATCCATGGCAGCCCTCACATCACTCATGACCCGCTTCTGTGCGGGAGAGGATAGCTGGCTAGCTCGCAGTAACAACCTCAGCAAAAACGCTGGCAGTCCGGATACCAAAGACCGCAATGGCAGGCTGCGTCGAAACAAAAACAAACGCCGCATTAACGGCGACAACAATGAGGATACGGCAGTCAACGCCGGATTCCGAGGCTCCAAGCCCGGTCAACGGAAGAAACCATTTAAAAGAACCATTCCGGGCCCGTCCAATTTGGACCGAATACTCGACCGCTCCTGTCAAATACATGGAACCCCCGAAAGGCCAGCTAACCACACCAACAGAGATTGTTGGGTATTCAAGCAGCAGGCAAATTAATCGCCAAAGCAGTGACAAGGGCTACACAATGATGACGAGGAAGAGACCCAGCCAACAACAACAGAGGACAAAAGGATTCCCCATCAAGTTCGGACGGTAAACATGATATACGCAACGCATATTCCCAAGAGGGAGCGGAAGCGTGCACTAAGGGACGTATACACAATGGAGCCAGTCGCCCCAAAATTCAACCCATGGTCCTCTTGCCCGATCACTTCCGATCGAAGAGACCATCCGACCAGTATCCGCCATGGCGGATTCGCCGCATTGGTTTTAGACCCAATCGTCGATGGATTTCACCTCACGAGAGTCCCGATGGACGGCGGCAGAGCTGAACCTGCTTTATCGGATACGGGCGCAAGATGGGCATAGACCCTTCAAGGATTAAACCTACAAAGACAACCTTCAAAGGCGTCATACCAGGTGTCGAGGCCAATTGTACAGGCTCACTTACACTGGAAGTGGTCTTCGGATCCCCGGATAATTTCCGAAGTGAGGAGTTAGTCTTCGACATAGTCCCATTCCGCAGCGGCTATCGCGCTCTGCTCGAACGAACCGCGTTTGCAAAATTCAACGCGGTGCCGCATTATGCATACCTTAAGCTCAAGATGCCAGGCCCTCGTGGAGTCATCACGGTCAATGGAAACACGGAACGCTCCCTCCGAACGGAGGAACATACAGCGGCTCTCGCGGCAGAAGTACAGAGAAGCCTTTTAAGGCAATTCTCGAGTCCGGCCGCTAAACGACCGGACACGACCAAACGCGCCCGGAGCAACATCAACCAAGACCACCTGGCACGTTTCGAGCACGCGTAGCAATGCGCCCTCAACCCCAGCCCTCGCAAAATTGTAAGAGAAGCTCTCCGCGTACATAATTACGCCTTGGAGATACCATGGGCATAGGGGGAAAGGCACAACCACAACAGACCCAGAGTGCGGTTCGACCACACCAGGGGCTCCCAAGTGTGTCGCTCTTTTTTCTTTTATTTTTCTCTTTTTTATATAGAAATATGTCCGGCGGCGACCCTGCCGAACTCATGATGCAACAGCCAGGGAAGGACAAAGGCCGCGACGAACACTCAGGTAGTCTCCATCACGAGCATTAAATTTGTTAAATACAAACATTCCGCGGCCTACCCCTGGAGGGAGACGCCTTTAATTCGTCCATCCCTTGCTTTCCGCACTATTTGTATCATTCCGCACTCATAGCATATCTTCTCGAATAAAATGCAGCACTTTTTCTGCCTATAATTGCATTACTATATATATATATATATATATATATATATATATATATATATATATATATATATATATATATATATATATATATATATATATATATATATATGTTCATTTACGACATGTTGCACCTGCACATTTTGGTACGGCCAAATACACTGAGGGCTTATGCTCTCCGCATTATGGTGTGATAAAGTCCGAACACTTTCACAAGTGCGGCACCCTGAACTTATAGCATTGTATGAATCGGCTCAATCATGTCTTGGGTCAATAGTTGGGTTTGCCCTCGCGCCATGTTTGGCACCTTACGCTCCATTATATCGCTAAGGTAGCACTGGAGAACCATCATGATTGCGCCCGGTTGAGCCGGTTAACGCCTTAGTGGAGAAAGCTAAAACTGACTGTCATGATAAGGCGAGAGACTGGTCGCTGTTCGAGAGGTCCTTCGGGTCCTTAAAGACCTCGCCGCTTGAAGCGAAGTTCGGACAACGTCCGACGAAAGCGTGGATAGCGCCCCAATTCGGTCCTCCGAATACTAGGGGCTTCACGAAATTTAAAATTATAGAATTCTATGGCTAAGGAGAGTGTTCAAGCACTATAAGTCCGGTTGCCTTGTTCGTTGTGTTGAGCGCCTCCTCGATGGACCAAAAATGGGAACTAGAGTGCTCAAGTTTATCCCGAACACCCCAAAGACTTTCGTGGCATGGGGGCTGAAGCCGACGACTTGCCATCTCTCAGATTTAATAAACGGCTGGACAGAAGGTAATATTTTAAATTAACAAGCGTTGCTTAGCGATATGAACAAAGTTTTCAGCGCACGTGATAACACATTACGAATTTACTCAATAATTACATCCACAGGGCACTCATCCGCAATCTTGCGGGCACCCTTCAGACAGTCTTATAGTACATTTCGGCGACGATATTCCTTGCCGCCGCGCGCGCGCGAGATTAGATTCTCCGCATCCAGCTTGCCCCAATGCACCTTTGCGCTGGCAAGGGCCCGACGAGCACCTTCAATACAGGCGAGCGCTTGATAACCTCCACCCAGGGCACGATCCACCAACCGTCGCCTGAGGCCGAAGTAGCTCCAGTGCACGGCCTCTCCGTGCCACAACCGGACTATGAGGCCCTTCATGGCCTGCTCGGCCACCTTAGAAGCTCGACCAGCTGCTTCACTGGTCGCTAGGGGCACCGGATGGCCAGCCTCAACATATCGAGACCGAAGACCTTCTCCGTTGAGCTCCCTCCTCGGCTCGGTAGAATGCGGCGACATCGAGACACGCCATGAGGCAGATCTGCAAACGCCTCGAGAGCTCCGAATTCAGGTAAGTAACACGTAATTTACATTCACATGCTTGCTTTGCATGAAAAATGCCTTACCCGCCGCTATCTTCCTCATCAACTCAATCTCCGAAGGGACTTATGGGCCTCGGCCTTGGCAGTTTTAGCACTTTCGAGACGAGGCAAGCTCGGACTCTCGATTCTTTGAGTCACGCTCCAAACTCTCATGCTTTTCCATGAGAGCCTGGAGCTCTTCTGAACCACCGCCACCCGCGCCTCCTGCTTTTCTCGCTCTGCCCGTTCCGTGGCGCGATTATGCTTCGCCACGACACGGCCTCCTTCCTGGTTGCCACCTCATTCGTGGCCCCCGCAGCACCCATGTTATCCTTGTTATTTTTGTTGCAACCTAAATCCTTTTCAGAAGGTACAAGTTCAAAGTGGTGTTACTCACCTTCTTTGTCCCGAGCTGCTTCTGGCGCCCGAGCTCTTGCTCGGACCGCCGAGCTCTGCTTCAAAGCACCGACCTCCATGATCGGTCTTGCAGAGGTCAGCAAAGCAGCCTGCAACCCATATTGACATAATTTTTAGCAACCCCACGATATCTTCTTTTTCAAATCTTCATCCGGCTTTTCTTTCTCAACACCGAACCGAGTATCGGGGGCTACTGTCACGCGGTATTACATTGCATATTTTTAACTTCTTACCTCAAAGCACGATAGAAGGCTATCGCGAGCTTCGGTCAGCCCGCTCTTGGCGAGCTGCACCTTTCGATCACCGCACTCATAATAGTGCGGTGTTCTTCCTCGATGGAAGCGCTCAGCGCCCAACAAATTGCTCGGCGCCTCGGTTGGGCGGAAGCCGCCGGCGTCACGGTCTTGCCCTTCGCTCGGTAAGGCGCCGGCCGGACTCCGGAACCACTGCGGGTTCGATGTGGAGTCCGGCGCAAAGTCCGTAGGGCGCCTTGTGGCGCCCGAGCCTCCCCGATGGGTCCTTCTTGGGATCCCACCTCGGCGTCCTCGGTGTCGCGGGGGTGGAGGCGGTCGGGATGGAGTCTACATCCGACGGAGCCAACGACCCTTCGATGAAGCGGGAGATCATCACCGCCGGACTACGTGCAGCGTGCGGCATCGTAATGACACTGTGACGAAGAAAAGAAATTATAAATCATTCAGAACCGGATACTTACGATCTCGCCGGAGGCCTGGCCCTTGAAGGCCATTCTTCCTCGCCAACGTTGACGTTGGCGGAGCTGTCCGGGAAATAGTCCTTCCCTCTTGACCCTTCGGCCTCCCCTGCTGGGGAAGCCTTCCTCTTCCTCTCTCCTCCTCCGGGAGAGAGTCCTCTTCTCCTCCTCATTTTCGGGAGGAGTCCGCCCGAGTCGCCGGACACTGAAAACAGGCACTCTTCGAGCACCCGTGGCCTCCTTCTTGGCCTTCTTCTCCGGCACCACGTGCGGTGCCAGAACCAGCAGCCCCGCTAGATGGGCGTCTACTGGATTTTCTGGCATAGGAGCCGGACAGATAATCTGCTCCGCCTTCCTCATCCAGTCCTGTCAAAGGAAAAGGGGAAATTAAAACCCGCATAGAGTCAAACTATGAAAAGCAAAGTGTCCCGTAAAGGGGTAGAATCACTTACCTCGTTGGCTTGGCGCTGCGAGCGAAATCCGCGATCTTCCGTCGCGGATGCGGGGGCTTCGGCACCCTTGAACAGCACCCTCCAGGCGCCTTCGTACGTCGTGTCGAAGAGCTTGCTCAGCGCCTGGTGCTGTTCCGGATCGAACTTCCATAGATTGAATGCCCGTTCTTGGCATGGGAGAATCCGACGGACGAGCATGACCTGGACCACGTTAACCAGCCTGAGCTTCTTTACCAGCTTCTTGATACAGGCCTGGAGTCCCGTCAGCTCCTCCGAACTACCCCACAGCATGCCCTTCTCTTTCCAGGAGGTGAGCTGTGTGGGAATACCAGATCTGAACTCGGGGGCCGCCGCCCATGCAGGGTCGCGCGGCTCGGTGATATAGAACCACCCCGATTGCCACCCCTTGACGGATTCCACGAAGGCCCCTTCGAACCAAAGGACGTTGGGCATCTTGCCCAACATGGCGCCTCCGCACTCCGCTTGAGTGCCCTTCACTACCTTCGGCTTGACATTGAAGGTCTTGAGCCACAAGCCGAAGTGGGGCCGGATGCAGAGGAAGGCCTCGCACACGACGATAAACGCCGAGATGTTGAGGATGAAGTTCGGCACCAGATCATGGAAATCCAGGCTATAGTAGAACATGAGCCCCGGGACAAAGGGGTGAAGTGGAAAGCCCAGTCCATGGAGGAAGTGGGGAAGAAAGACGACCTCTCATGGGGCCTGGGGTGGGGATGAGCTGCCCTCGTCGGGCAGCCGGTGCGCTGATGTCGCCGAAAGGTATCCGCGCCGCGCAGTTTAGCGATGTGCTCCTCCTTAACGGTGGAGGCCAACCATTTACCTCCGCCCGGACATGGTCGGAGAAGGTTGAGACGAGATGCGCGAACTTGGGCGCTGGAGCTCGAGTCTTGGAGATGGATAAGCAAAGGAGGAAGAAGGCGTTGGTGAGAAGGTGAATCCTTATCCCTTATATGGGCGGGCGAAGTCTTACGCGTCCCCACCGCCTGGTAAAACTCGCTATCTCCCAGCGTCACCATCAATGGCGCGTTGGGTTACCCACGCCCATATTGATGAGAATCCCGGATTAAGGGGAAACACGATCTCTGCTCGACAAGACGTGCCAAGGAAACCGCTTCGCTAAATGCTACCGAGGTGGTAGAGTAAAAAACAATTCAAGTAATGGCTTGGTAGTGGTGTGACGTCATGCCACAAAAAACTTCAGCAGATTGAACTTGTGTATATATTATTCTTCTCTCTACGGTGGAATGTGGAATTTATTTTGCAGAGCCGGACACTATCCTGGTGTTCACAATCTTCTATCATTCGGAGGAGGAACCCGCCTTGCAATGCCAAGCAACATACGCGCCGGACTTATCATCATTGAAGCCTGGTTCAGGGGCTACTGAGGGAGTCCTGGATTAGGGGGTGTCCGGATAGCCGGACTACCATCATCAGCCGAACTATCATTGGCCGGACTATCATCGTCGACCGGACTCCAAGACTATGAAGATACAAGATTGAAGACTTCTCCCCGTGTCCGGATGGGACTTTCCTTGGCGTGGAAGGCAAGTTGGCGATACAGATATGTAAATCTCCTACCATTATAACCGACTCTGTGTAACCCTAGCCCTCTTCGGTGTCTATATAAACCGGATGGCTCTAGTCCGTAGGACTACAACATCAACAACCCTTACAATCATACCATAGGCTAGCTTCTAGGGTTTAGCCTCCTTGATCTTGTGGTAGATCCACTCCTGTAAACATCCACAATATCAATTTCAATCGAGCAGGACGTAGGGTTTTACCTCCATCAAGAGAGCCCGAACCTGGGTAAAACATCGTGTCCCTTGTCTCCTGTTACCATCCGCCTAGACGCACAGTTCGGGACCCCCTAACGGAGATCCGCCGGTTTTGACACCGACAGCCCCCATGAAGGAGGCTATCAAGGAAGGAGGTATTAAAAGTCCCGTCTTTTGAGGAGGGAAGAGGACTACTTCGAAAGATCCGGAGGTCAAGGCCTCAAAGTGGGGAAGGGAATCTTCGTCGTAGAGTCCGGCGCTGGGAAGTAACCCAGCCGCACTATTTCCCCAAGGGGATCAGCCCTCCAATGAGCCGTAAGTAAAAGAAGGGTCTTGTAAATAAGGAACATCCCTGTATTTATTTATGAAGATAACCGAAATTTTACCTTGTTGTTCGGACCTCAGCCCTTCTCAGCAGAGCTCGTCTTCGGGGGATCTTCTTCCGAAGATGATGGAGAGCGAAACACCTCCAGCTGTCGTACCCTCATGTGAAGCGGACGACCCGGAGCTGTCGTTGCGGAGGGTTCCCCCAAGTCCGGTGGGGGCGGAAGGTCCGGCACCAAGTGGTGTGCGGTCGGAGGAGCTGAAGGATTTGCTCGGGCGGGCGGCTATCTCAGAAGATCACCGTGCTCTAATGGGTACGGTGATTGAAAGAATTGCATCCGCAGAGAGCGGATTACACGGCCGCCGAAGCTTATCGACGGGGTTTGAGGTACGCAAAAATAATGTACCTTCTGACAGTTATGCATATAAAATGCTCCATGTATAGATAGTAGCCCCTGAGACTCGGTATGTTGTCAAAATTGACGACGTGCCAAGGATCAAATTCTCAGTTTTAACATATCGCCGCTCCTAAACAGGTGGCGGGCCATCCGGAGGCCAGCCGGACTGATGAATATGCCGAACTAAAGCAGCAGCTTGATGAGGCGGATGCGGACATCACGCTGGTCAATAAACGGTTTGACGAGTCACAAGGTATGCGACTTCTATGCGGACACCTGGTAAGGGAGCTTGACGCCCATGTCTTACTAATCATATGCTTAATGCAGATGGTGCCACAGCCGTGGAAGAGCTGCGGGCAGAACTTGCCCGAGCGAAAGAGCGAGCCAGAATTAGTAATGCGGCCGCTTTAAAGGCGGCCGAAGAGCTAGAAGCTGAACGGACTGCTCACTGCCGAAGCAAAGAGGAGATGGCCGATATGGCCAAAAAGTTGAGGAATACTACCGATCGCTACGAGGTTCTTGAAAAAGAACGTCAAGTGGAACAAGAGGGCCTCAAAAGGCCGCCGAATCCAAGAATGCCCACGGGCTTTGAGAGCTGCCAAGGAGGAGCTGAGTCGGTGGGGCAATTGCGGCTGGAAAACTGTTTCGCTGTGGAGGAAATATACGGATCCAAAGTATGCTCAAGAAGATAAGTTGTGGAGTTCAGAGGATGCTTATCTGGACTTGGCAGCGGCGCCAGGACGCGTTGAGCACTTCCGGGCCGAAGGGCATGAAGGAAGAGCTATATTGGTCGCAATTCCATAGTCCGTAGCGCCCTCGCCGCTTATCGATCGGTTGGCCGAATGGGCCGAGCTGAATCAGTTGTCCGGATTTGCCATGAAGCATGTCTTGACTCACTTCTGGCTGGACGGACCCCAGCCGAAGAGCTATTTTGGTTTAGTGCAGCAGTTTCTTGGAGCGGTGCCGCGTATCGACCCGATGAAGCGATCGGCATGTATTCAGGGAGCGCGGATGGCTTTTGCCCGTGTCAAGACATACTGGGCAGAGATGAAGGCCATTGACGTTGCATCCCCGGATTCGGACAGAGGCCGAGTACCTGCCGAGCACTACTTTGAAGAAGTCCTGCCGGGCGCTCGTTTAATAGAGACGCAGTGCTCGAAGGATATTATGTCTAAATGACATGTATGATTTGTGAAAACGATGTTTCAATGTAATATAAGTGCTTTTTATACTTGTGCTTTCAAGTAGTAAACTACTCCCTGTGCGGCCGCTTATGTATATGTGTATATAACTTTGAAAGATGGCAGTCCTTGGCTTCAGCCCCCACGCACATAGTGCGGGGTGTTTGCAAAAAAGCGCTTTTCACACTTAATCCAACGCCTTGGTCCTGTTAAGGAGGTGATAGCGTAGCAAACTAGGCAACCGGACTATAATGCTTTATCACTTTCACTTAGCCATAGGAGTTCGAGGTGGGGCTACTATATAGCCCACGGGGCACCGCACTCTCCCGATTCGGGTGCGTATGTGCTGACCGAAAACCGTCCTTCGTTAATGCGGAGGAATTCTAAACATTCCTGTGAGTCATCGAGTGGTTGACCAGTCTCTCGCTATATCATGCCAGTCAGTTTTTCGGCTTTCTCTACTAAGGTGCTCGCCCGGCCGAACCGGGGCACAATCGCAGTAGTTCTCCTGGTGCCGTGTTAGCCGTGAAAATGGAACGTAAGGCAGCAAAACACAGGAGCCAGGCAACCCAACATTTGACCAAAGACATGATTCGGAGCTGATGCATATAAGGCCTAACTCGAGACGCCGAATACACCCTAAGGTATTCGGTCTTTATGAAAATGGGCAAAATAAGGTCCTAAGCCCTTTGTGTTCAGGTACGCGCAAAAATTCTGGTGCGGCCAATGCCAAAGCACCAGCGTCCTCCTCGGTTATATTAAGGAACCGGGGGAATGTATATCAACAAGAGACAGTGAAAAAGGTTTACGCAGGTCTTAATCAAAAGAATCCTTCCAACGGTCCTCGCTGCACGCCTGCTTTGTGGTCTCCGTTGTGCAGTATCCTCGACGGGTGTAGCACGTTGTTCATCTGTAAAGAGAGGAACTTAGTTTGAAAGAAAAAGGATCATGCGAAAGATGTACTTAATATTAAATAAACAGAGTATGATTAGAAGAATTGAATAAAATTGAGCTTTATTGTCTCTTGTTATACATGCATGCGGCCCCTCGTATGGGCGTATGCCGCTGGTAGGCGCCGGACTCGTCTAGCCATGTCCGGGGTTTGAATGACCAATTCAGGTTCTTTGCCTAGCAGAGCCGGATAGCTGTGGGGCTGTCAAGGCAGTCTCCCGTTCTGTAACATCCCAAAATTTTCAATTTGAAATGTTATACATAGAGCATCATTGCATATCATATTTTTCACTTCATTTTCTTTGCATTTTGCTCGATCCTAGAAATTCTACACAACTCAAGGACCCCTCGGAGAGAGTTGGGGATTTTCGTTATTTTCATATTTGAGTTTTCTCAAATTTTGAAAATAGGATCGTTGATTTTAATTATTTTATCTTTAATTATTTCTATTACAAAAATATGCGAGAGGGAACAAAATGACTTTCCCAAAATAAATAAATAATGAAGATTTAATAATAAAATCAAATAAGATTTTATTTTGGAGTTTTTCTTCTTTTTATTTGAATTTAGGAAAAATGTGTGTTTTTCAAAATTGCATTTAGGCACCAAATAAATGTTCATTAAATCCGGCTTGATTTTAGAAAGCGGGGAAAATTTATTTCGGGATTTTTTGAGTCCGTTTGGTACTTCTTTTAATTTTTTGAGTCCGGGAGCCCCAGCCCACCCGAGCCGCCCCCACTAGCCAACCCGAGCCCCGCTGCGCTGCCGCCTCATTGCCACACGAGCAAAGGCCTTCCCGAGGTTCGCCGTGCCTCGAATTCCGTCCCGATTTTTATTTAAACAAAACCGAACGGTTTTCTTTAGTTTTTTTTGGTTTTTTTTCGGTTTTTTTTATGTTTTTTTAATTTTTTAATTTTTTTTTTCCGTACGTATTTGTTCGTCGTATTTTTCTTTTTTCACGGATTTAATCCACGATTTTTCTGATTGCGATTCCAGATCCGATTTTCGTTTTAGTATAACTTTTCGCTTGTTTATTGGAATCAGGCGATTCAAGCGCCTGGAGTTTCGTCTCGAAACCCTCTTTCCGAATAATCAACTTAAACAAGTTTTTGCTTCTGTAAAATTTGACCTAGATCCAGATTAGTAAAACGAAGTTGTTTTCTTCCGCCGTTTGACTTTCGTTGCTTTGTTTGATTTGATTCTTTTTGCAAACTGGAGTTCTTAAGTTGAACTATCTGGTTAGATCTATTTGAGTTTTACCTGTGCATTAGATGAGTGCTTATTGTATGCTTGTTTGTTTGTCCGTGATAGATTACCCGGAGTGCGCCGCTTGTTACTTCGAATCTCTAGATTTCGCGGATCATCAGCAAGGCAAGTAACACTTTGATCATACTCTTCTCATACCCAGTTTTTATGCATTAGATCTATTCCTCAAACACTTGCATGAATAGGATCTAACTAAATTGTGGGATGGGAAGCAGATGAGGTAGTACCTATTACCTGTCTTATTATCAAACCTTTGGGAGTTACTTCTACGTTTTCTTATTATGCCATGCTATGCTAGTAGACGTGGATTGGGTGACTGTATCCATGACAGATGTGAGATTGTTAATTAATGGTTTATTTAAGGTGGCAACTTAAACACACATCTGGGTGGATTGAAGCACCTGGTTTCTATCAGACTTGCTGTATTTCTTCGGACCGCCACCCGTGCTCAAAGGGATCATGAGATTATTCAAACTAGAAACTTCCGTGTGCAGCCACAAGCCATTATGGGCTCTGCATAGTTGACTAAGTTGTGCGAACTCTAACGGGTAGACTAGCGATGTAGGGGAAAGTAGGTGTATCGGTCTACCCACAAGTAAGGTGCTAGTGCTTCTGAAAGACTATGTCTCGGTCATCCGTTTCTCAAACACCATGTAGTGCGAGAAACCAAACGGAGGCGATCGAGTCTTGTGGGGAAAAGTCAAAACCTCTGCAGAGTGTATAAACTAATCATGGTTAGCCGTGTCCCCGGTTATGGACAATTTTGAGTATCTAGTACCTGGATATCATGTGAATCTCATCATGTTACTTCTGATTAATATTGTTGGGTTTAATGAGTACTTTTATTGGGATTGAGGATGCTGTCAACCATTCTCAATGTTTCACAACCACCATGATAGTTAAATAAATTTATTCCTTTGCAGTAGGGAAAAATTGGCTTTATGCAAAACTGTAACCGTAGAGCTCTCCACCATCCATATATGCATGTAGTATAGGCTATTCATTCCATTATTCTCTATGTGTTACATTGCCAGCATATTCCATGTGTGACCCGTTTCGGCTGCAACGTTTCATGTTGCGACTTTTCGACGACAGTAAGGTGCTTAGGTCGTGGTTCTATACTCGATGATGCCGTTGGAGTTGATGGACTCGCTTATTCTTCCAAGCCTTCCGCTGTTATCGTTATTAGATGGCCTTAAGCCATTTTTATTTTATTAAGTTCTCTCTTGAGACATTCGATTGTAATAAGTGTGTGATTGCCACTTTGTTATAAATCCTTCGAAGTACTGTGTGGTGTCAGCTTTACTGATCTAGGGATGACACTGAGCACAGAGACTTGACCGTTTGAGGTCGGGTCGCCACAGAGATGGTATCAGATCACACGCTGTCTATAGGACACAACAATTAAGCTAAAGCCTTAGATCACTACTCTCTCTTCTCATTTCTGACTCCTCATCTTTTCTACTCTTTTAGGATGACGGAAGCGAGGATCAAGTTCACTCAACCGGATGAGGATACACCCTTTGGACGACACCTGAAGGAAGTCACTAAGTACCTAAACATAGGATTACCAAGCTTCACCGGGACCTACAATTCCACTTTACCCGAAGAGGAGCGCTGGAAGATTCAAGCTCAAGTTCCCGGAAGGACGTTTGCGCCAATTACGAAGCCCATAGTGTGTGTTTTCAATGCACCAACCTGGAGTCTGGGAAAGAGCATGGCAGCTCACATAACCATGGGACGCATTGGAGAAGTTTACAAAGAAGACCTCAAGGATACTATCTACCAGATTTGCGGACGCCGAGATGAACAATGGGAGATAGTTGGCACTAAGAAGGATAGATCCATTGCAGCTTTCATCCAGGAGTTAAACCAGCACATTCGACGTCAGGAGAACCAGATGTGCGCTGACATGATGGAGTTGAAGACAGCAAAAGCCAATATTATCGAACTAGAAGGAGAACTGAAGGCCACTCGCAAGGACTACATGGACGAGATTGTAGCTCTAGTAGGACAAAACGGCGATCTTAAGGAGAAGATTGAAGAACTCATGGGAAATTCAGCACCCGGAGGAGAAGATGAAGATAGCACCTGTCCAGAGAACTACATCATCATCGAAGACACCGATTCCGATCCTAGTAATGATGATTACGAAGATGAAGCTGGAGCAGATATCATGGAGTCTTCATCGGAGCAGTTTTTCTAGTTGACCACCATAACAGTAGTAGATTACCCCCATGTTATATTAGTTTTAGTTTCAGCACTTTGTAATGATAGATACACCGTTGTATGTCCTTGTTTGAATTGATTGGAGTGATATTGTGTGATTTGTCTCATGTGCATATGGGTAGTGTTTCTCTCTAGACCTCATTCTATTCTAAATTCTTGTCTTTTCTTAAAACCGTCAGATGCCTCCGAGACGCGACCCCGGAATTTTTTTCCCGCCAGAGATCTCTTAGTTGATTCAGCAGCAGAATACCTTGATTCAAACATTGGTACACAACCAAGGTAACAAAAACAACAACAACAACAACCCACCGCCACCACCACCTGTTGACCATTTGACCCGTTTCTTAAGGCTGAATCCGCCGGTGTTTTCCAATAGCACCGAGCCGATTGTTGTAGATGATTGGCTCCGTAAGATAGGGAGGGAGTTGACCACTGCAGGATGTATAGATGGAGAAAGGGTGAAGTTTGCTGCACATCAGCTTGAAGGACCCGCAGCAGCATGGTGGGAGAATTTTACAACCACCTACCCTGTAGACACTGTCACATGGGATCAGTTTCAGAAGCTTTCCAGACGCCCATGTTTCAGCAGGAGCTATGGCCATGAAGAAGCGTGAGTTTCGCAACTTACGCCAAGGAGGACTGACAGTTGGCGAGATGTAGATGATTTCATGGCTAGCACGTTATGCCCCGGATGACGTTGCTACGGACGCAGCTAAGCAGGAGAAGTTTCTAGAAGGACTGAATGATGAGCTAAGCATGCAGTTGATGGTAGCCACCCTCAATAACTACCAGGAATTAGTAGATCGTGCGCTTATGATTGAAGGGAAGCAGCAGCAGATTGAAAATCGCAAGAGGAAGTATGGACAGGGGAAGAATAACTCTGGAGCTCAGCAGAAACTTCGCTTTACCCCGAAGCCCGGAGGACAATTTCAGCATACCCATGGAGGAGGTAGCTCGCACCACCATAATGGCACCAAGAATGGGAATGGGAATGGAGGAAGCAATGGACAGAACCACACCAACCCGTCAACACCATCCAAGGTAGACCTGAGCCACGTCACTTGCTTTAAATGCCACAAGACTGGGCATTATGCAAACGATTGTCCAGAAGGCCAGAATGGAAATGGCAATGGAAGCTCAGGAAAGAAGCCGAACCCTTTCAACAAAGTACAAGTGAACCACATTACCGTGGAGGAGGTTGAAGCTCAGCCAGATGCAGTAATAGGTAAGTTTTTGGTTAAGTCATTTACTGCAGTTGTTCTTTTCGATACTGGTGCATCGCATTCATTCATATCAAGGGGATTTGCGGATAAGTTTAGCCTACCCACAAAAACTCTTAAGACACCCATGCTAGTAAGCTCACCGGGAGCGGAGTATATGGCCAGTCAAGGATGTTTTCAAGTGCCATTAAGTATAGGGAGGCATGTTTTCCCAACGGATTTAATCATATTGGAATCCCAAGGTTTGGATGTAATTCTTGGTATGGATTGGTTGTCGATGTATGGAGGAAACATCGATTGCGCCAGTAAGTCAATTTTGCTTACCACCCCAGAAGGGAGGAGAATCAAGTATGTATCACGGCACGAGCCGAGGAGAGCACATGTAAATTCCTTATCAGGAGTTGTGCAGGAGGAAGTACCAATGGTAAGGGATTACCCGGACGTGTTTCCGGAAGAGTTGCCAGGCATGCCACCGGATAGAGACATTGAGTTTCTGATTGAACTATTGCCAAGCACTGGGCCGATATCTAAGAGACCCTATAGGATGCCAGCCCAAGATTTGGAGGAAACTAAGAAGCAGATTAAGGAGTTACTGGATAAAGGTTTTATTCGCCCAATTTCTTCGCCTTGGGGATCACCAGTACTTCTAGTGGAAAAGAAGGATGGATCATTAAGAATGGTTGTTGATTATCGGGGATCGAATGAAGTGACCATTAAGAACAAGTACCCATTGCCGATGATCAATGACTTGTTTGACCAGTTGCAAGGAGCTAAGGTGTTTTCAAAGATCGATTTGCGATCAGGGTACCATCAGCTAAAGATTCGAGAGCAGGATATACCTAAGACAGCTTTTACCACCAGGTACGGGCTGTATGAGTACACCGTTATGTCATTTGGTCTGACTAACGCACCTGCCTATTTTATGAACATGATGAAAAAAGTGTTTATGAAGTTTTTGCATAAGTTCGTCGTGGTGTTCATTGATGATATTTTGGTTTACTCGAAAAATGAAGAGGAACATAAGGAGCATTTGCGTTTGGTACTCGAGAAGCTCAGAGAACACCAGTTATATGCCAAGTTCAGCAAGTGCGAGTTTTGGTTGAAGGAAGTTGGATTTCTTGGACATGTTATATCCGGAGAAGGTATAGCAGTAGACCCCACTAAAGTTGTCACCGTAACAAACTGGGAAGCGCCAACAACAGTTGGAGAGATCCGGAGTTTCCTTGGACTAGCAGGATACTACCGGAGATTCATTGAGAATTTCTCAAGGATTGCGAAGCCTATGACAGAATTATTAAAGAAGGATACCAAGTTCATTTGGACCGAGGAGTGTGAAGCTAGTTTCCAAGAGTTGAAGAAACGTTTGGTTACCTCACCAGTGTTGATTCTGCCAGATCAGACCAAGGATTATGAGCTGTATTGCGACGCTTCACGCAGAGGACTTGGAGCAGTGCTTATGCAGGAGGGGAGAATTGTTTCGTATGCTTCACGACAGCTTAAGCCTCATGAGTTAAATTATGCTACGCATGATTTGGAGTTAACAGCCGTAGTACATGCGTTGAAAACATGGAGACATTTCCTCATTGGAAATCATTGTGAGGTGTATACGGATCACAAGAGTTTGAAATACATTTTCACGCAGAAGGAGCTGAATCTCAGGCAAAGGAGATGGTTGGAACTCATCAAAGTTTATGATATGAGATTGCATTATCACCCCGGAAAGGCTAATGTTGTTGTAACATCCCAAAATTCTAAATTTTGGAATGTTATATTAAATAAATAATTCTGATTGTTTGTTTGATTGTTGAGTGATTAATTGACTGAAAGTGAGTGAATTCGAAACTTTTTGAAAGTTAAATGAGAGGGAATAAAAGGACTTTCCCAAACCTTCATTTTTGCTTTTATGCTTTTCGTGAATTCAAATACTCTTCACCACAAAACCCTAGAGAGAAGATGACATGACTTCTTCCATTTATTTAAATGACAAGGGGAGTTGAAAATATTTGAAATTCATTTGAGAATATTTCCAATTCTGAAACTTTATGCAACTCAATGATTTTCACGAGCAAAGATAAAATGACTTCTTCAAATTATATGAAATATGAGTTGGGAGTTTCAAAGAATTAAATTCAAAGTTCTTTTGAATTTACTTTTCAATTGGAGTTATTTGAGTTTTATTCAAATTATTTTCTCCAAAAATAAAATACATGGAAAATAGGGTAACATGATTCCGTACATCGTAAAAATGGAGATAAATAAATTTGAATCAATTTTGGTATTTTAAAAATGATTTTTGTTGGATTTTATTGGACCATAAGCACTCTTTGCTTTATATAAATTTGTGTGTATTTTATTTAATGCTAGAATAATGTTCATCATGTAGGAAATCTTTTTCTGAAAATTTTGATATATTATATGCCTATATAATATTTTCATTTTATTTTGTTTTATCATTTTGTTTTCCTCTCTGTTTGTTTTAAAAAAATATTCACAGCGCCTTGGGCCAAAGGCCCAAGCCGCCAACCAGCCGGCCGGCCAAGGCCAAGGCCATCGCACGCACGCACCTAGGGAGCCAGGGAGCCAAGGTTTCCTATTCTTTTACAAATCCTAGTAGGATTTGATCCCATTTCGTTTATTCCGATTTGTTTCTAGATCTTTTCCCTTTTGTTTCCTAATCCTAGTCTATTTCTTGTCCCCTACCCCAAGCAAAACCCTCCCCTCCCCAATATAAATACCCAAGCACCCCCCCCTTCAACACATCAAACCAACACCTCTCCTCTCCTCTCCATGGCAGCAGAAAGAAGCAGAACCACCATGACCGCTTGCCACCGCCGCCGCCAAGTGCTGCCGCCGCGCCCTCGACCTCTCCTGAGGTTTATATGATCTCTTCTCCACCGTCCCGTGATCTCCTTTCCTCTAGGAGCAACTGCAACATCGGATCCGATCTTCTTCCCCAACTCCGACGACTACTCCGGTGAGATCCACGAAATCCCGTAATTCATTTTTTTCAGAAAATAGCAATCTTAGAAAATTCATATCTTTTAGAGTTTTTAGTATTTTTGAGTGACTCCAATTGCTATGTGTCACAAATTTGCTGAAGTTTCTGTTAGTGTCTCTGGATATCAAATTTGACTAGTTTAAATTTGAATTTGATAAATTTTGTTCAGATTAGTATTTTGGCCATAACTTGAGTTTAAAAATAGGTTTTTAATTAATTCTTTTTGCTCCTGGTCACTTGTGATATTTTTTAACTGTAGGATTTAGTTTGGCAATTCTGGATTATTTTAAATTAGATTTTAGTAAAAACAGTACTGTTTTGCTTATATAGTTGTTTTAGTTATGTAATTATTGTTTTAATTATTTTAGTTCATTCCTTTTGTAGATTTTCACTTGTTGTTATATGTTTATGTTTAGCTACAGTAGATAAATTTTTGTAGTTATTTATTAGTGTTTAGCTACTGATTTTGTAATTGCTTGTTTAGTTCATATTGATAGTGGATAAAATAGTTTTATTAGTTTTAAAAGTAATTATTTTTCCACTTCAAGTTATATTGTTTTTGTTTCTGTTATTTGTGAACACATTAGTTGTTATATTTATTTAGTATAGTTTATTAATGTTTTAAAAATGATTTGCTGTTATAGTTGTCTTAGTGTTTTGCTAGTTGTTATATTTGTTCTAGTATTAACTAGATGGTTATAGTAGTTTTATATTAGTTCTTTTGTTAGTTATTAAATCAGTAATTTATTTTCTGTTATTTTATTAGATTTATATTTTCTTTGCTGTAGAAAAAATATTAGAGTAATTTAGTGATGTTATGTTAAGATTTGTGTGAGTTGGTCACCACTAGTTTTTCCTTGAATTTTTCTTTCGAAGTTTTTCCTTTGGTTTTCGACTTGGTTTTCTTTGTTGCTTTTATTTTGATTGAGTATTGTTATGATTGATAGAATTGATTGCTAGGATGATTGCTTATATGATTGTCTGTTTAATATAGATTTTCAAAGGAGTGACGAATAGTTCTACCAAGTCTTTATTCTGAGAGCGTTATTATCTTCATCAAGTAATACCAGGCAAGTTCACTTTGACCATGTTTTTCATACCTATGTGTTTTATTGCATCTAGTGTCATCTTAGCAACAATCCCTCCAAGAGTGATATTGAATCCTTGTAGTTGAGTAGTATGCATGAGGTAGAACCCATCACCCTGTTACCAAGCCCGGGACGTTATTTATTTTAATGCTATGCTATAGTAGACGGGGTTGGTATGAGTGCTCGGGAGTGGTGTGAGAATGGAGGATCTACGTCAATGACGACAACTCCATGATGGAATCTGCAAGGACTGCATCTTCAAGGCCTCAAGACTTCAAGACTCGAGACAAGAATTCAATACACACTACTGGGTGAAGGACGGTTGACGGGCACCCTGGAGAAACCAGTGGTTGGCCGGGATGCATGGAGAAGCGCCATGACATCTTGCGGAAAGCTTCACCCAGACTCAAAGAGACGGAAGAATACTTCATGCCCGGAAGCTTACCTGTGCAACCGCAAGTCACTATGGGCTCGCTTGGTTGACCTTAGTTGTGACTCTGGCTGGGGCAGTGCTAGCAGATGTAGAACTACGGTAGGATTGGATGAGCACCGACGGTGGTCGGAGGAACTCTTCGGAAGACCATGTTTCGGTCATCTTGTTCTCAAACACCCTGAAGTGCGAGAACGTAAAGAGAGGGATCGAATCTTGCGGGTAAAGTGTACAAACCTCTGCAGAGGGTTAAAACCTAATCGATTAGCCATGTACCCGGTTACGGAAAATTTGAGCATCTGGACTTGGATCTATCTCGGAACTCTCAACACCGGATTGATAACTTAATTGTGGGCAACTTATGATGATTTTGGGCTATGAGACATCGGTTGGCGGAACCATGTCATGATAGAAAACTCCATAGTACAGACTTCATTTATTCCTTTGATGTAGGGAAAATAAAACCAACTTTTACGCAAACAAAACTCAGACCCAGAGCCACAAAGCCAAATTGCATATAGTATAGCATTACCATCTGTTTTCTCATGTTGTGATCTTGCCGGTACATTCAATGTACTGACCTACACGGCTGCAACGTATCATGTTGCAGGATTTTCTTCGACGAGTAAGAGTTACGATACAGGTTACGGTCTACACTCAACCTGCCGATGGCGTTGATGGGACTCCACACCGACTATTTGTTTCGTTGTGACTTATGAGGTATATATCAGTTTTACGTCAATTATACATGTGATTGCACTTTGATATATACATTGATGTACTGTGTGCCACAGATACGATCCGAGGATGGCACGAAACACGAGGCTTGACCGTCTGAGGTCGGGTCGCTACAGATATGGTATCAGAGCACATGTTGACTGTAGGACGTGACCCTAGAAATCGGAAAGCCCCTTGGACAGGATATATCAAAAACTTTATTTTCAAAAAGACTCTTACTACTCATCTTTTCTGATTTTATCAAATAGACCCTCTCACCTCAAATAGTTAGAATATACCCCTTATCCTTTGATCACCCGGAGGATCAACTGAAGACGCTCCAAGAAGGATTAGATATCGGAGAACTGATGACCACTTCAGAGTAAAGAGGATTTCACCATGCGTTGGAAGAATCGCAGCTGCAACAATTGAAGACTCTGAAGACTTGAAGAATTTGAAGTTCCTGAAGAATTATTTGACCATTAGAAGACCAAACCCCTGTTACACACTTACGTTAGATGCGGCGATTTGTGAGCTGTCATTTGTTTGATGTTTTCTGATAACCACAAAGTAAAACCCGTTTTTTTTAAAAAAATTTATTTTTTGTATTGTGTGTATCTCTCTCTATCCAGCTCTCTCTTATCTCACCCTAAAACCCTTGGAGCCATAGATGATGAATGAAGAAGGACTGGTATTCTCTTTGGCCGATGACTCAGTTGGAGTCAGAGCTATGGATTCAAAACATGGAGGATCACTTCGAGAAGAAAATGATTGCAAGGAAGTATGAGGTTCAATATGCTCTTCAGTATTTTACCGAGAGTGCTGCAACCTGGTGGAAAATGCATCAAGCCATACAAGGATTAAATGGAACAAGAACTTGGGAGGAATTCAAGAAGACCCTGTTGAGATCACGTCTCATCCGGAAGCACTACGATAACCCGAAGAAGAAACCTTGTGCCTGCAAGATTTGCGGAGAAATAGGACACACCGGAGGAACACAAGGATGGATGCCCTCATTGTGAGGAGAAACACCCAGTGAGGAATGCCCAACTAGTCGGTGTCTTGTTTCTTGTGTGAAGGAACCACCCACTACCCGACTCAAGGTCACATTTACCCCATGGTGCAACAAACTATTCAGGAGCAGGAAGAAGGAATGAAAGAAGCCCTCCGAGAAGTTATGAAAGAACCAGTGATGAAGGAATGTGTTGAAGACCTTGATGGAGAAGGCCTCAACAGATTTTACTCCAATGCCTGCTATTCATGTGGAGAAGAAGGACATTTTCACAGATTGCACCAAGGAAAGAAAAGAGTATCCGGGATACTTCCGACGAAAGCAATAGAGTTTGATCCACAGGAATAGAAGGTTTGATCGAACGAAGAAACCCGGAAGAGAAAACAAAGACACCCTCGTAACAACCCAATTTCTGCAAATAGGGACAAGAGTCATATTACCTGTTTTGAATGTAAGGACGTCGGGCATTATGCCAATCATTGTCTCGAAGGAAGCAATGAACTCAAGGAGCAGGCACCATCTCCAAGAAGCCCAAAGACTTATCGAAAGTTATGTGTTTTCATTGCAAGGAAGCAGGACATTATGCTACTAAATATCCCGACAAGATGAAAGCTGGAGTTGAGTAGTTGGAATTTTGATATTGGAAACAAGAGTAATAGAAAGCAATTTCATTTTCATGAGTTCGATGAGTTGAGTTATGTAATGGGTGCTCAGAGTTTGTAATGGATTCATGAAATCAATAAAGTTAATGTGTCATGATTTCATACGTGGATTGTTTTTTTTAGTTGTTACTCTGTGAACAAAGATTTTGACCATTATCGAGGATATGAGAAATATGGTCTATGGATGGATTTGTGAATTTCATTTTAAGGGTGGTAGTACCCTGTGAAGAAGACTAGACTAATGGATAAGAAAATATATATTCCACGGACTGTAGTTCGGAGGAAAAAAAAGTTGGAGTTTTGCTTTTGATATGATGGTATTAAGAAATGAAATGTTATTGGATTTAAAGTGGTGTAATGTTGGAAAATGGAGCAATTGTAACTCCAAGGATGAGTGAAATTGGTACAAGTGTTGAAGTGGGCTCATAACCCACAGGCCCAGGAATTAATAAGGGTCAAGTACCCACTGGAAGTAGAAATTTTTGGAAGACTGCGATTTGATCAGCAGACGTTTCGTAGGAGGTTACGCAAAAACCCGAGAGTTGTGAAGAAACGATAGATGTTTTGTTCCGCTTGCAGAATCACTGGAATTATCTGAACTAAATTCGTTGAGAAGAGAAATTCTGCAACGCTTGCGAGAATACCCGAGTGTTAGAAATGAGATATTCGCTAAACCTTATACAGGGTAATGATCTGGGTGCGGAATGGATTGATCACCATACCGACATACTCTTGTCATTCGCTCTTGCTATTTGGAATGGTAAATCTGAGTGACTTACCCATAGTAGAGAGACGACGATGTCAAAGCCTTGTTTAAACCCTAGGATGGTAGGACGGTTGATCCATGTACAGGCAACCGTTGCCAATCGTAGGATATACGGTGAGATTTAGCCGAGACCCATTTCCTGTAGAAGAAACCATACATGGTTGACCGCCATGAGATTTTCAATAGTTGTTTAGTATTGGCGCCAGATCCTCAACTGAGAAGACCCTGTCTCGGAAGAACCTTAATTACCATGAAGGACTCATGATTTTGATAAAGAGGTTATGCCCTTACGGGAGAGCACCAGGAAAGAGTTACCTCGAGAATATGAGAAGACCGACATTGTCAACCCAAAGGAATGGAGTACATGAGTTTTGTCGGAACAATAACCATGCTTCTAAGTGTGGTAGCACACTAGACCATACAGATCAATGGATTTGCTAGAAGACCCCCAAACCCTAACCCTTTTCTTGCTAGTTTCTTCAATCTCGAGGACGAGATTCATTTTAAGTGTGTAGATTTGTAACATCCCAAAATTCTAAATTTTGGAATGTTATATTAAATAAATAATTCTGATTGTTTGTTTGATTGTTGAGTGATTAATTGACTGAAAGTGAGTGAATTCAAAACTTTTTGAAAGTTAAATGAGAGGGAATAAAAGGACTTTCCCAAACCTTCATTTTTGCTTTTATGCTTTCGTGAATTCAAATACTCTTCACCACAAAACCCTGGAGAGAAGATGACATGACTTCTTCCATTTATTTAAATGACAAGGGGAGTTGAAAATATTTGAAATTCATTTGAGAATATTTCCAATTCTGAAACTTTATGCAACTCAATGATTTTCACGAGCAAAGATAAAATGACTTCTTCAAATTATATGAAATATGAGTTGGGAGTTTCAAAGAATTAAATTCAATGTTCTTTTGAATTTATTTTTCAATTTGGATTTATTTGAGTTTTATTAAAATTATTTTCTCCAAAAATAAAATACATGGAAAATAGGGTAACATGATTCCCTACATCAGAAAAATGGAGATACATAAATTTGAATCAATTTTGGTATATTAAAAATGATTTTTGTTGGATTTTATTGGACCAGAAGCACTCTTTGCTTTATATAAATTTGTGTGTATTTTATTTAATGCTAGAATAATGTTCATCATGTAGGAAATCTTTTTCTGAAAATTTTGATATATTATATGCCTATATAATATTTTCATTTTATTTTGTTTTATCATTTTGTTTTCCTCTCTGTTTGTTTAAAAAAAATATTCGCAGCGCCTTGGGCCAAAGGCCCAAGCCGCCAACCAGCCGGCCGGCCAAGGCCAAGGCCATCGCACGCACGCACCTAGGGAGCCAGGGAGCCAAGGTTTCCTATTCTTTTACAAATCCTAGTAGGATTTGATCCCATTTCGTTTATTCCGATTTGTTTCTAGATCTTTTCCCTTTTGTTTCCTAATCCTAGTCTATTTCTTGTCCCCTACCCCAAGAAAACCCTCCCTCCCCAATATAAATACCCAAGCACCCCCCTTCAACACATCAAACCAACACCTCTCCTCTCCTCTCCAGCAGCAGAAGTGCAGCACCACCACCGCCGCTTGCCACCGCCGCCAAGTGCTGCCGCCGCCTCGACCTCTCCTGAGGTTTATATGATCTCTTCTCCACCGTCCCGTGATCTCCTTTCCTCTAGGAGCAACCGCAACATCGGATCCGATCTTCTTCCCCAACTCCGACGACTACTCCGTGAGATCCACGAAATCCTGTAATTCATTTTTTTCAGAAAATAGCAATCTTAGAAAATTCATATCTTTTAGAGTTTTAGTATTTTGAGTGATTCCAATTGCTATGTGTCAAAAATTTGCTGAAGTTTCTGTTAGTGTCTCTGAATTTCAAATTTGAGTAGTTTAAATTTGAATTTGATAAATTTTGTTCAGATTATTATTTTGGCCATAACTTGAGTTTAAAAATAGGTTTTTAATTGATTCTTTTTGCTCCTGGTCACTTGTGATATTTTTAACTGTAGGATTTAGTTTGGTAATTCTGGATTATTTTAAATTAGATTTTTAGTAAAAACAGTACTGTTTTGCTTATATAGTTGTTTTAGTTATGTAATTATTGTTTTTAATTATTTTTAGTTCATTCCTTTTGTAGATTTTCACTTGTTGTTATATGTTTATGTTTAGCTACAGTAGATAAATTTTTGTAGTGATTTATTAGTGTTTAGCTACTGTTTTTGTAATTGCTTGTTTAGTTCATAGTGATAGTGGATAAAAATAGTTTTATTAGTTTTAAAAGTAATTCTTTTCCACTTCAAGTTATATTGTTTTTGTTTCTGTTATTTGTGAACACATTAGTTGTTATATTTATTTTGTATAGTTTATTAATGTTTTAATAAATGATTTGTTGTTATAGTTGTCTTAGTGTTTTGCTAGTTGTTATATTTTTCTAGTATTAACTAGATGGTTATAGTAGTTTTATATTAGTTCTTTTTGTTAGTTATTAAATCAGTAATTTATTTTTGTTATTTTATTAGATTTATATTTTCTTTGCTGTAGAAAAAATATTAGAGTAATTTAGTGATGTTATGTTAAGATTTGTGTGAGTTGGTCACCACTAGTTTTTTCTTGAATTTTTCTTTCGAAGTTTTTCCTTTGGTTTTCGACTTGGTTTTCTTTGTTGCTTTTATTTTGATTGAGTATTGTTATGATTGATAGAATTGATTGCTAGGATGATTGCTTATATGATTGTCTGTTTAATATAGATTTTCAAAGGAGTGACGAATAGTTCTACCAAGTCTTTATTCTGAGAGCGTTATTATCTTCATCAAGTAATACCAGGCAAGTTCACTTTGACCATGTTTTTCATACCTATGTGTTTTATTGCATCTAGTGTCATCTTCGCAACAATCCCTCCAGTAGTGATATTGAATCCTTGTAGTTGAGTAGTATGCAAGAGGTAGAACCCATCACCCTGTTACCAAGCCCGGGACGTTATTTATTTTAATGCTATGCTATAGTAGACGGGGTTGGTATGAGTGCTCGGGAGTGGTGTGAGAGTGGAGGATCTACGTCAATGACGACAACTCCATGATGGAATCTGCAAGGACTGCATCTTCAAGGCCTCAAGACTTCAAGACTCGAGACAAGAATTCAATACACACTACTGGGTGAAGGACGGTTGACGGGCACCCTGGAGAAACCAGTGGTTGGCCGGGATGCATGGAGAAGCGCCATGACATCTTGCGGAAAGCTTCACCCAGACTCAAAGAGACGGAAGAATACTTCATGCCCGGAAGCTTACCTGCAACCGCAAGTCACTATGGGCTCGCTTGGTTGACCTTAGTTGTGACTCTGGCTGGGGCGGTGCTAGCAGATGTAGAACTACGGTAGGATTGGATGAGCACCGACGGTGGTCGGAGGAACTCTTCGAAGACCATGTTTGGTCATCTTGTTCTCAAACACCACAAGTGCGAGAACGTAAAGAGAGGGATCGAATCTTGCGGGTAAAGTGTACAAACCTCTGCAGAGGTTTAAAACCTAATCGATTAGCCATGTCCCCTGTTACGGACAATTTGAGCATCCGGACTTGGATCTATCTCGAACTCTCAACACCGGATTGATAACTTAATTGTGGGCAACTTATGATGATTTTGGGCTATGAGACATCGGTTGGCGGAACCATGTCATGATAGAAAACTCCATAGTACAGACTTCATTTATTCCTTTGATGTAGGGAAAATAAAACCAGCTTTACGCAAACAAAACTCAGACCCGAGCCACAAAGCCAAATTGCATATAGTATAGCTTTACCATCTGTTTTCTCATGTTGTGATCTTGCGGTACATTCAATGTACTGACCTACACGGCTGCAACGTATCATGTTGCAGGATTTTCTTCGACGAGTAAGAGTTACGATACAGGTTACGGACTACACTCAACCTGCCGATGGCGTTGATGGGACTCCACACCGACTATTTGTTTCCGTTGACTTATGAGGTATATATCAGTTTTGCGTTAATTATACATGTGATTGCACTTTGATATATACATTGATGTACTGTGTGTGCAAAGATACTGATCCAGGGATGGCACGAAACACGAGGCTTGACCGCTCGAGGTCGGGTCGCTTCTGATTGTAGCAGAGCAGCGTTGAGTCAGAAGAGTCACGTCAACACATTGATGACGAGAGAAATACCAAAGGAGTTAGCCGAGGATCTTCGAGAGCTATGTTTGGAAATAGTTCCGAGAGGCTATGTAGCAGCATTGGAGATTCAGTCAACTTTGATGGACAAGATCAGGGAAGCTCAGAAGACTGACAAAGAGATTGCCTCTATAAAGGAGAGAATGAGCGAAGGAAAGGCTAAAGGATTTCGTGAGGATGAGCACGATACCCTATGGTTTGAGGACCGTATTTATGTGCCCAATGACCCGGAGATCAGGAAGTTGATTTTGCAAGAGGCACATGATTCACCATATTCGATTCACCCAAGAAATACCAAGATGTATTTGGATTTGAAGAATACTTTCTGGTGGACCGGAATGAAGAAGGATATTGCAGAGTACGTAGCAGTTTGTGATGTATGTCAGAGGGTGAAGGCGAACATCGTAACCCAAAGAGGATTTTTACAACCATTGCCTATACCCGAATGGAAGTGGGATAAACTAGGAATGGATTTCATCACGGGATTGCCCAGGACTCGTTCAGGCTATGACTCGATTGGGTTATAGTCGATCGTTTGACAAAGGTAGCTCATTTCATTCCAGTAAAGACTACTTACAGCAGTTCCGACTTGGCTAAGATATACATGACCAGGATTGTATGCTTGCATGGAGTTCCGAGGAGTATCGTATCAGATAGAGGAACCCAATTTACCTCAAAGTTCTGGAAGTAGTTACACGAAACTTTGGGAACCAGATCGAGTTTAGCATGCTTTCCATCCACGCATGGATGGACAAACCGAGAGAGTTAACCAGATTTTGGAGGATATGCTTAGAGCTTGTGCTTTGGATTATGGATCAAGTTGGGATGACAATTTGCCGTATGCGGAGTTTTCTTATAACAACAGTTACCAAACCAGTCTGAAGATGGCACCTTTCGAAGCCTTGTACGGAAGGAGGTGCATGACCCCGTTATTGTGGGATGAAGTTGGAGAACGCCAGTTGTTTGGACCAGATTTGATTAAGGATTCTGAACAGAAAGTAAAGTTGATTCGCGATAGGCTCAAGGTAGCCCAGTCAAGACAGAAGAGTTATGCAGATTCAAAACGCAAGGAGACAGAACACGAAGTCGGAGACAGAGTTTATCTTCGAGTATCGTCACTTCGAGGAGTTAAGCGTTTTGGAGTTAAGGGAAACTTAGCACCTCGATTTGTAGGACCTTATCGTGTTTTGGAACGTATGGGAGAAGTTGCGTACTTGTTGGAACTACCCGAAGGATTATCAGGAGTTCATGATGTGTTTCATGTTTCTCAGTTGAAGAAGTGTCACATAGAGATGGCCGATATACCACTGAGAGACACCGTGCCACTGGAAGCAATTCAGTTGAATGATGATTTGACCTATGAGGAGAAACCGGTTAAGATTCTGGAGTATGCCAGCAGAGTCACTCGCAGCAAGGTCATTAAGTTTCGCAAAGTTCAGTGGAGCCACCACACAGAGGATGAAGCCACCTGGGAATGAGAGGAAGATTTATTTAAAGACCACCCTCACCTATTTTCTAGCCAACCCGAATCTCGAGGGCGAGATTCATCTTAAGGGGGTAGGTTTGTAACATCCCAAATTTTCAATTTGGAATGTTATACATTGAGCATCATTGCATATCATATTTTTCGCTGCATTTTCTTTGCATTTTGCTCGATCCTAGAAATTCTACACAACTCAAGGACCCCTCGGAGAGAGTTGGGGATTTTCTTTATTTTCAAATTTGAGTTTTCTCAAATTTTGAAAATAGGATCGTTGATTTTAATTATTTTATCTTTCATTATTTCTATTACAAAAATATGCGAGAGGGAATAAAATGACTTTCCCAAAATAAAGAAATAATGAAGATTTAATAATAAAATCAAATAAGATTTTATTTTGGAGTTTTTCGCCTTTTTATTTGAATTTAGGAAAAATGCGCGTTTTTCAAAATTGCATTTAGGCCCCAAATAAATGTTCATTAAATCCAGCTTGATTTTAGAAACCGGGGAAATTTTATTTCAGGATTTTTGGAGTCCGTTTGGTACTTCTTTTAATTTTTTTTCTACGCGTAATGTTTTATTAAAAAAAAACGAACCGCCTTTCGGGCCGTACCCGAGCGGGACTTCGCTCGGGGGCGCCTTTAAATAGCGGCCGCCCTGGGAGCCCCAGCCCACCCAAGCCGCCCCACCAGCCCACCCGAGCCCCGCCTCCGCCGCCCCGGAGCAGCGCGCCTTTCGAGGTTCGCCGCGCCTCGAATTCCGTGCCGATTTTTATTTAAAAAAAACGATCGGTTTTCTTCGGTTTTTTTTTGGTTTTTTAGTTTTTTTTCATTTTTATATATTTTTTTTATTTTTTTTATTTTTCGTACGAATCTGTTCGTCGTATTTTTCTTTTTTCTCGGATTTAATCCGCGATTTTTCTGATCGCGATTCCAGATCCGATTTTCGTTTTAGTATAACTTTTCGCTTGCTTATCGGAATCAGGCGATTCAAGCGCCTGGAGTTTCGTCTCGAAACCCTCTTTCGGAATAATCTACTTAAACAAGTTTTTGCTTCTGTAAAATTTGACCTAGATCCAGATTAGTAAAACGAAGCTGTTTTCTTCCGCAGTTTGACTTTCGTTGCTTCGTTTGATTTGATTCTTTTTGCAAACCGGAGTTCTTAAGTTGAACTATCTGGTTAGATCTATTTGAGTTTTACCTGTGCATTAGATGAGTGCTTATTGTATGCTTGTTTGTTTGTCCGCGATAGATTACCCGGAGTGCGCCGCTTGTTACTTCGAATCTCTAGGTTTCGCGGATCATCATCAAGGCAAGTAACACTTTATTCATACTCTTCTTATACCCAGTTTTTATGCATTAGATCTATTCCTCAAACACTTGTATGAATAGGATCTAATTAAATTGTGGGATGGGAAGTAGATGAGGTAGTACCTATTACCTGTTTTATTATCAAACCTTTGGGAGTTACTTCTACGTTTGCTTATGATGCCATGCTATGCTAGTAGACGTGGATTGGTTGAGTGTATCCATGACAGATGTTAGATTGTTAATTAATGGTTTATTTAAGGTGGCAACTTAAACACACATCTGGGTGGATTGAGGCACCTGGTTTCTATCAGGACTTGCTTGTATTTCTTCGGACCGCAACCCAGGCTCAAAGGGATCATGAGATTATTCAAACTAGAAACTTCCGTGTGCAGCCACAAGCCATTATGGGCTCTGGCATAGTTGACTAAGTTGTGCGAACTCTTACGGGTAGACTAGCAGATGTAGGGGAAAGTAGGTGTATCGGTCTACCCACAAGTAAGGTGCTAGTGCTTCTGAAAGACTATGTCTCGGTCATCCGTTTCTCAAACACTATGTAGTGCGAGAAACCAAACGGAGGCGATCGAGTCTTGTGGGGAAAAGTGCGCAAACCTCTGCGGAGTGTATAAACTAATCATGGTTAGCCGTGTCCCCGGTTATGGACAATTTTGAGTATCTAGTACCTGGATATCATGTGAATCTCATCATGTTACTTCTGATTAATATTGTTGGGTTTAATGAGTACTTTTATTGGGATTGAGGATGCTATCAACCATTCTCAATGTTTCACAACCACCATGATAGTTAAATAAATTAATTCCTTTGAAGTAGGGAAAAATTGGCTTTATGCAAAACTGTAACCGTAGAGCTCTCCACGAGCCATATATGCATGTAGTATAGGCTATTCATTCCATTATTCTCTATGTGTTACATTGCCAGCATATTCCATGTGCTGACCCGTTTTCGGGCTGCAACGTTTCATGTTGCAGACTTATCAGACGACGAGTAAGGTGCTTAGGTCGTGGTTCTATACTCAGTGATGCCGTTGGAGTTGATGGACTCGCTTATTCTTCCAAGCCTTCCGTTGTTATCGTTATTAGATGGCCTTAAGCCATTTTTATTTTATTAAGTTCTCTCTTGAGACATTCGATTATAATAAGTGTGTGATTGCTACTTGGTACTAAATCCTTCAAGTAATCTTGTGTGGTGTCGATTATCGATCCGTGGATGACACTGAGCACAGAGACTTGACCGTTTGAGGTCGGGTCGCCACAGAGATGGTATCAGAGCACACGCTGACTGTTGGACACGACCATTAAGCTAAAGCCCTAGATCACTACTCTCTCTTCTCATTTCTGACTCCTCATCTTTTCTACTCTTTTAGGATGACGGAAGCGAGGATCAAGTTCACTCAGCCGGATGAGGATACACCCTTTGGACGACACCTGAAGGAAGTCACTAAGTACCTAAACATAGGATTACCAAGCTTCACCGGGACCTACAATTCCACTTTACCCGAAGAGGAGCACTGGAAGATTCAAGCTCAAGTTCCCGGAAGGACGTTTGCGCCAATCACGGAGCCCATATGTGTGTTTTCAATGCACCAACCTGGAGTCTGGGAAAGAGCATGGCAGCTCACATAACCATGGGACGCATTGGAGAAGTTTACAAAGAAGACCTCAAGGATACTATCTACCAGATTTGCGGACGCTGAGATGAACAATGGGAGATAGTTGGCACTAAGAAGGATAGATCCATTGCAGCTTTC
Organism: Aegilops longissima; assembly: GCA_021605205.1. Classification (NCBI taxonomy): domain Eukaryota; kingdom Viridiplantae; phylum Streptophyta; class Magnoliopsida; order Poales; family Poaceae; genus Aegilops; species Aegilops longissima. Next base: position 511,211,398 of record CM038680.1, on the reverse strand, counting down.
ATCCAGGAGTTAAACCAGCACATTCGACGTCAGGAGAACCAGATGTGCGCAGACATGATGGAGTTGAAGACAGCAAAAGCCAAGATTATCGAACTAGAAGGAGAAATGAAGGCCACTCGCAAGGACTACATGGAGGAGATTGTAGCTCTAGTAGGACAAAACGTCGATCTTAAGGAGAAGATTGAAGAACTCATGGGAAATTCAGCACCCGGAGGAGAAGATGAAGATAGCAGCTGTCCAGAGAACTACATCATCATCGAAGACACCAATTCCGATCCTAGTAATGATGATTACGAAGATGAAGCTGGAGCAGATATCATGGAGTCTTCATCGGAGCAGTTTTTCTAGTTGACCACCATAACAGTAGTAGATTACCCCCATGTTATATTAGTTTTAGTTTCAGCACTTTGTAACGATAGATAGACCGTTGTATGTCCTTGTTTGAATTGATTGGAGTGATATTGTGTGATTTGTCTCATGTGCATATGGGTAGTGTTTCTCTCTAGACCTCATTCTATTCTAAATTCCTGTCTTTTCTTAAAACCCTCAGATGCCTCCGTGACGCGACCCCAGAATTGTTTTCCCGCCAGAGATCACTTAGCTGATTCAGCAGCAGAATACCTTGATTAAAACATTGGTACACAACCAAGGCAACAACAACAACAACAACAACAACAACAACAACAACAACAACAACAACAACCCACCGCCACCACCACCTGTTGACCATTTGACCCATTTCTTAAGGCTGAATCCGCCGGTGTTTTCCAATAGCACCGAGCCGATTGTTGCAGATGATTGGCTCCGTAAGATAGGGAGGGAGTTGACCACTGCAGGATGTATAGATGGAGAAAGGGTGAAGTTTGCTGCACATCAGCTTGAAGGACCCGCAGCAGCATGGTGGGAGAATTTTACAGCCACCTACCATGTAGACACTGTCACATGGGATCAGTTTCAGCAAGCTTTCCGTACTACCCATGTTTCAGCAGGAGCTATGGCCATGAAGAAGCGTGAGTTACGCAACTTACGCCAAGGAGGACGGACAGTTGGCCAGTATGTAGATGATTTCAGTAAGCTAGCACGTTATGCCCCAGATGACGTTGCTACGGACGCAGCTAAGCAGGAGAAGTTTCCAGAAGGACTGAATGATGAGCTGAGCATGCAGTTGATGGTAGCCACCTTCAATAACTACCAGGAATTAGTAGATCGTGCGCTTATGATTGAAGGGAAGCAGCAGCAGATTGAAAATCGCAAGAGGAAGTATGGACAGGGGAAGAATAACTCTGGAGCTCAGCAGAAACTTCGCTTTACCCCGAAGCCCGGAGGACAATTTCAGCATACCCATGGAGAAGGTAGCTCGCACCACCATAATGGCACCAAGAATGGGAACAGGAATGGAGGAAGCAATGGACAGAACCGCACCAACCCGTCAACACCATCCAAGGTAGACCTGAGCCACGTCACTTGCATTAAATGCCACAAGACTGGGCATTATGCAAACGAATGTCCAGAAGGCCAGAATGGAAATGGCAATGGAAGCTCAGGAAAGAAGCCGACCCCTTTCAACCAAGGACAAGTGAACCACATTACCGTGGAGGAGGTAGAAGCTCAGCCAGATGCAGTAATAGGTAAGTTTTTGGTTAAGTCATTTACTGCAGTTGTTCTTTTCGATACTGGTGCATCGCATTCATTCATATCAAGGGGATTTGCGGATAAGTTTAGCCTACCCACAAAAACTCTTAAGACACCCATGCTAGTAAGCTCACCGGGAGCGGAGTATATGGCCAGTCAAGGATGTTTTCAAGTGCCATTAAGTATAGGGAGGCATGTTTTCCAACGGATTTAATCATATTGGAATCCCAAGGTTTGGATGTAATTCTTGGTATGGATGGGTTGTCGATGTATGGAGGAAACATCGATTGCGCCAGTAAGTCAATTTTGCTTACCACCCCAGAAGGGAGGAGAATCAAGTATGTATCACGGCACGAGCCGAGGAGAGCACATGTAAATTCCTTATCAGGAGTTGTGCAGGAGGAAGTACCAATGGTAAGGGATTACCCGGACGTGTTTCCGGAAGAGTTGCCAGGCATGCCACCGGATAGAGACATTGAGTTTCTGATTGAACTATTGCCAAGCACTGGGCCGATATCTAAGAGACCCTATAGGATGCCAGCCCAAGATTTGGAGGAAATTGAGAAGCAGATTAAGGAGTTACTGGATAAAGGTTTTATTCGCCCAAGTTCTTCGCCTTGGGGATCACCAGTACTTCTAGTGGAGAAGAAGGATGGATCATTCAGAATGGTTGTTGATTATCGGGGATTGAATGAAGTGACCATTAAGAACAAGTACCCATTGCCGATGATCAATGACTTGTTTGACCAGTTGCAAGGAGCTAAGGTGTTTTCAAAGATCGATTTGCGATCAGTGTACCATCAGTTAAAGATTCGAGAGCAGGATATACCTAAGACAGCTTTTACCACCAGGTACGGGCTGTATGAGTACACCGTTATGTCATTTGGTCTGACTAACGCTCCTGCCTATTTTATGAACATGATGAACCAAGTGTTTATGAAGTTTTTGTATAAGTTCATCGTGGTGTTCATTGATGATATTTTAGTTTACTCGAAGAATGAAGAGGAACATAAGGAGCATTTGCGTTTGGTACTCGAGAAGCTCAGAGAACACCAGTTATATGCCAAGTTCAGCAAGTGCGAGTTTTTGTTGAAGGAAGTTGGATTTCTTGGACATGTTATATACGGAGAAGGTATAGAAGTAGACCCCACTAAAGTTGTCACCGTAACAAACTAGGAAGCGCCAACAACAGTTGGAGAGATCCGGAGTTTCCTTGGACTAGCAGGATACTACCGGAGATTCATTGAGAATTTCTCAAGGATTGCGAAGCCTATGACAGAATTATTAAAGAAGGATACCAAGTTTATTTGGACCGAGGAGTGTGAAGCTAGTTTCCAAGAGTTGAAGAAACATTTGGTTACCTCACCAGTGTTGATTCTGCCAGATCAGACCAAGGATTATGAGCTGTATTGCGACGCTTCACGCAGAGGACTTGGAGCAGTGCTTATGCAGGAGGGGAGAGTTGTTTCGTATGCTTCACGACAGCTTAAGCCTCATGAGTTAAATTATGCTACGCATGATTTGGAGTTAGCAGCCATAGTACATGCGTTGAAAACATGGAGACATTTCCTCATTGGAAATCATTGTGAGGTGTATACGGACCACAAGAGTTTGAAATACATTTTCACGCAGAAGGAGCTGAATCTCAGGCAAAGGAGATGGTTGGAACTCATCAAAGATTATGATATGAGATTGCATTATCACCCCGGAAAGGCTAATGTTGTAGCAGACGCGTTGAGCCGTAAGAGTCACGTCAACACATTGATGACGGGATAAATACCAAAGGAGTTAGCCGAGGATCTTCGAGAGCTATGTTTGGAAATAGTTCCGAGAGGCTATGTAGCAGCATTGGAGATTCAGTCAACTTTGATGGACAAGATCAGGGAAGCTCAGAAGACTGACAAAGAGATTGCCTCTATAAAGGAGAGAATGAGCGAAGGAAAGGCTAAAGGATTTCGTGAGGATGAGCACGATACCCTATGGTTTGAGGACTGTGTTTATGTGCCCAATGACCCGAAGATCAGGAAGTTGATTTTGCAAGAGGCACATGATTCACCATATTCGATTCACCCAAGAAATATCAAGATGTATTTGGATTTGAAGAATACTTTCTGGTGGACCGGAATGAAGAAGGATATTGCAGAGTACGTAGTAGTTTGTGATGTATGTCAGAGGGTGAAGGCAGAACATCAGAAGCCAGCAGGATTGCTACAGCCATTGCCTATACCCGAATGGAAGTGGGATAAACTAGGAATGGATTTCATCACGGGATTGCCCAGGACTCGTTCAGGCTATGACTCGATTGGGTTATAGTCGATCGTTTGACAAAGGTAGCTCATTTCATTCCAGTAAAGACTACTTACAGCAGTGCCAAATTGGCTAAGATATACATGACCAGGATTGTATGCTTGCATGGAGTTCGAGGAGTATCGACGATAGAGGAACCCAATTTACCTCAAATTTCGGAAGCAGCATTACGAAACTTTGGGAACCAGATGAGTTTAGCACAGCTTTCCATCCACGCATGATGGACAAACCGAGAGAGTTAACCAGATTTTGGAGGATATGCTTAGAGCTTGTGCTTTGGATTATGGATCAAGTTGGGATGACAATTTGCCAGATCGGAGTTTTCTTATAACAACAGCTTACCAAACCAGTCAAGATGGCACCTTTTGAAGCCTTGTACGGAAGGAGGTGCAGGACCCGTTATTGTGGGATGAAGTTGGAGAACGCCATTGTTTGGACCAGATTTGATTAAGGAGTCCAATGAAAGTAAAGTTGATTCGCGATAGGCTCAAGGTAGCCCACAAGACGGAAGAGTTATGCAGATTCAAAACGCAAGGAGATGAATACGAAGTCGGAGATGAGTTTATCTTCGAGTATCGCTACTCGAGGAGTTAAGCATTTTGGAGTTAAGGAAAGTTAGCACCTCGATTTGTAGGACCTTATCGTGTTTTGGAACGTATGGGAGAAGTTACAAGTTGGAACTACCCAAGGATTATCAGGAGTTCATGATGTGTTTCATGTTTCTCAGTTGAAGAAGTGTCACGTAGAGATGGCCGATATACCACTGAGAGACACCGTGCCACTAGAAGCAATTCAGTTGAATGATGATTTGACCTATGAGGATAATCCGTTAAGATTCGGAGTATGCCAGTGAGTCACTCATGAGAAGGTCATTAAGTTTTGCAAAGTTCAAGGAGCCACCACACGAGGATGAAGCCACCGGGAACGAGAGGAAGATTTGCTTAAAGACCACCTCACCTATTTTCTAGTTAACCCGAATCTCGAGGGCTAGATTCATCTTAAGGGGTAGGTTTGTAACATCCCAAATTTTCAATTTGGAATGTTATACATAGAGCATCATTGCATATCATATTTTTCACTGCATTTTCTTTGCATTTTGCTCGATCCTAGAAATTCTACACAACTCAAGGACCCCTCGGAGAGAGTTGGGGATTTTCGTTATTTTCATATTTGAGTTTTCTCAAATTTTGAAAATAGGATCGTTGATTTTAATTATTTGATCCTTAATTATTTCTATTACAAAAATATGCGAGAGGAATAAAATAAGTTTCCCAAAATAAAGAAATAATGAAGATTTAATAATAAAATCAAATAAGATTTTATTTTGGAGTTTTTCGCCTTTTTATTTGAATTTAGGAAAAATGCGCGTTTTTCAAAATTGCATTTATGCCCGACATAAATGTTCATTAAATCTAGCTTGATTTTAGAAACCGGGGAACATTTATTTCAGGATTTTTGGAGTCCGTTTGGTACTTCTTTTAATTTTTTTTTCTACACGTAATGTTTTATTAAAAAAACGAACCGCCTTTCGGGCCGTACCCGAGCGGGACTCCGCTCGGGGGCGCCTTTAAATAGCGGCCGCCCTGGGAGCCCCAGCCCACCCGCCCCCACCAGCCCACCTGAAGCTCGCGTCGCCGTGCACCCGCCATTGCACGCTCCAATTCGTGTTTATTTTATTTAAAAACCGATCGGTTTTGTTCGGTTTTTTTGTTTTTTGGGTTTTATTTTTTATTTTATTTAATTATTTTATTTTTTTCTTTTTCGCATTTAATCTGTTCGTCGATTTTTCTTTTTCTCGGATTTAATCCGTGACTTTTCCGATCGCGATTCCGATCCGATTTTCGCTTTAGTATAACTTTTCGCCGCTTATCGGAATCAGCGATTCAAGAGCCTGGAGTTTCGCCTCAAACCCTCTTTCCGAATAATCTACTTAAACAAGTTTTTGCTTTTTTAAAATTTGACCTAGATCCAGATTAGTAAAACAAAGCTGTTTTCTTCCGCCGTTTGACTTTCGTTGCTTTGTTTGATTTGATTCTTTTTGCAAACCAGAGTTCTTAAGTTGAACTATCTGGTTAGATCTATTTGAGTTTTACCTGTGCATTATATGAGTGCTTATTGTATGCTTGTTTGTTTGTCTGCGATAGATTACCCGGAGTGCGCCGCTTGTTACTTCGAATCTCTAGGTTTCGCGGATCATCAGCAAGGCATGTAACACTTTGATCATACTCTTCTCATACCCATTTTTATGCATTAGATCTATTCCTCAAACACTTGCATGAATAGGATCTAATTAAATTGTGGGATGGGAAGTAGATGAGGTAGTACCTATTACCTGTTTTATTATCAAACCTTTGGGAGTTACTTCTACGTTTGCTTATTATGCCATGCTATGCTAGTAGACGTGGATTGGGTGAGTGTATCCATGACAGATGTTAGATTGTTAATTAATGGTTTATTTAAGGTGGCAACTTAAACACACATCCGGGTGGATTCAGCACTGGTTTCTATCAGACTTGCTGTATTTCTTCTGACCGCCACCAAGGCTCAAAGGGATCATGAGATTATTCAAACTAGAAACTTCCGTGCAGCCACAAGCCATTATGGGCTCGCATAGTTGACTAAGTTGTGCGAACTCTTACGGGTAGACTAGCAGATGTAGGGGAAAGTAGGTGTATCGGTCTACCCACAAGTAAGGTGCTAGTGCTTCTGAAAGACTATGTCTCGGTCATCCGTTTCTCAAACACCATGTAGTGCGAGAAACCAAACGGAGGCGATCGAGTCTTGTGGGGAAAAGTGTGCAAACCTCTGCAGGGTGTATAAACTAATCATGGTTAGCCGTGTCCCCGGTTATGGACAATTTTGAGTAGCTAGTACCTGGATATCATGTGAATCTCATCATGTTACTTCTGATTAATATTGTTGGGTTTACTGAGTACTTTTATTGGGATTGAGGATGCTGTCAACCATTCTCAATGTTTCACAACCTCCATGATAGTTAAATAAATTTATTCCTTTGCAGTAGGGAAAAATTGGCTTTATGCAAAATTGTAACCGTAGAGCTCTCCACGAGCCATATATGCATGTAGTATAGGCTATTCATTCCCTTATTCTCTATGTGTTACATTGCCAGCATATTCCATGTGCTGACCCGTTTTTGGGCTGCAACGTTTCATGTTGCAGACTTTTCAGACGACGAGTAAGGTGCTTAGGTCGTGGTTCTATACTCAGTGATGCCGTTGGAGTTGATGGACTCGCTTATTCTTCCAAGCCTTCCGCTGTTATCGTTATTAGATGGCCTTAAGCCATATTTATTTTATTAAGTTCTCTCTTGAGACATTCGATTGTAATAAGTGTGTGATTGCTACTCTGTTATAAATCCTTCGAAGTACTGTGTGGTGTCAGCATTACTGATCCAGGGATGACACTGAGCACAGAGACTTGACCGTTTGAGGTCGGGTCGCCACATGTTCTTCCGTGCTCGAGTAACACTTAATACTTCCTTTTAACAAGATGATGCCGCGTGGACCGGGCATTTTAAGTGTTAGAGATGCATAATGCGGTATTGCGTTGAAACGGACGAAAGCTTCGCGTCCCAATAGTGCTTGATGGCTACTTTTAAACGGGGTGACATGGAAGAGAACCTTTCGCGACGGAAGTTGTCGGATGAACCAAACACAACTTCTAGCAGTATGGAGCCTGTACAATGGGCATAAGGGCACTGGCATTACTCCTTTAAAGGAGGTGTTGCTACGGCAAATTTTGGTTGGGTTTATCCCCATCCTGCGGATTGTGTCCTGATATATCAGGTTTATGTCACTGCCGCCATCCATGAGGACATGTGTAAATTGGAATCTGTCGATTATAGGATCCAATATCAAGGCAGTCCATCCTGCGTTCCGGATATTATCGGAATAGTCCTGATGGTCGAAGGTGATTGGTTTTGACAACCAGTATGCGGCGCGCCTTTTAGTGGGCGCTGCTCTGTTTTTCCCTTTGATCACCTGAAGTGAGTTTACTGTTTTAACCTCCCGTGTGAAAGTTTTTTGTTTTCCGGGTTCTGCTTATGGTGCTCGTCGTCATCTTTACTTGGTGTGTCGAGCCCTTGTGTTCGGGCGCTCATCTGTTTGACTGTTTGAAGACCCAACAATCTCTGTGGGTATGGTTTGCGTGCTTCCGGAGGTACCATGTATTTGACATACCTATCCAAAATCTTGTTTAGGTTGGATAGCTCGTCACTGTTATCCTTTAGGGCAGTGTTTTGTTGTTCGACCGAGAGCTTTTGAATCCGGCGTTGACCGCCGCACTATTTGGGCCATTTTCTTTATTCCGCGCTGATCTTTTTCGCGATCGTGATTTCCCATTTCCATCCCTGGTTTCGATGTACTGGTCGCCGGTATCGCATCTAGCCAGCCAGCTGTCCTCTCCCGCAAAAGCGGGTCATGATGCTTGTTAATGCGGCCATTGTTCTTGGCTTTTCTTGGCCGAGGTGTCTGGCGAGCCATTCGCCTCGGACGTTGTGTTTGAAAGCTGCTAAGGCTTCGCGTCCGGACAGTCGACTATTTGGTTCTTTTTAGTAAGGAACATGTTCCAGAATTTCCGGGCTGACTCTCCGGGCTGTTTAGTTATGTGACTTAGATTGTCTGCATCCGGAGGGCGGACATAAGTCCCCTGAAATTTTTCCCGCAATGCGTCCTTGAGCTCTCCCCAGCTTCCAATGGTATTTTCGGGGAGGCTTTTAAGCCAATGCCGAGCTGGCCCTTTGAGTTTAAGGGGTAAGTACTTTATGGCGTGGAGATCATCTCCTCCGCCATGTGTATGTGGAGGATGTAATCCTCGATCCGCACTCTGTGGTCTGTTGTTCCGTCAGATGCCTCTATGTTTACGGGTTTGAATCCGCTGAAATTCATGATCCAAAGACCTCATCGGTGAAACATAGGGGGTGTGCGGCGCCCCTATATTTGGGTGTGCCGTGATCTTCGGAATTGTGGCGTATTGCATTGCTTTGACGAGCCTGCTTTCTTGGCCCATAGATGGACCTAACTGGGCCATCCTCTTGATGTGAATCCTTATGCGGATCGCATATTGGCTTGTGTGCGGCGCCATTCACCGCTCTCTTTTTGCCGTGGGGTCGTCCAACCGACCGGGTGGCCTTCTTACTTTTTAATTGTGGGGGCTCTAAGGCCTCCTCGTCGAAATTTGGGCGGTAGCTTTTTTTGGTAGTTTTGTTCGCGATTATCGCTGCATTTATTCATGGTGCTGAATACTTTGCTCCATCTAATCCTGAGTGCATCTTCCGCTGTTTTGAGCTTCCGCTTCGCTTTTTCAGGCTACGCGCAGTGGTGACGAGCCTTTTCTGGAGGTCATTTTGCTCCAATGGTTTGTCCGGTGTGAGATCGTCCGGACTGTTGTTTTTGCCGGGGACAGATTGTTTATCCAAGTTGTCTCGTTCGGACGATTGCTCGATAGCTTGTTCGTTGTCCACCAGTTTGCCCTGCTCTATGGCTGGGTCTTTGTTGAGGCGGACTTTGTTCGGCGCTTACGCTGCCGCTTTGACTGCCGAGGATTTATCCTTTGTAGCGCCCCGCTGCTCCTCGCCTTCATTTCCTTTAGGTGTATCCACCATGTATACATCATGGATGAGGTTGTCCAGCATCCTATAGGTGCTGGTTCATTGTTGTCTCCTACATCGCCGCCCATACCGCCGATGTCTTCGAGTCGAAATCGAGCACGCCGCTCAGGCTATCGGCGGTGGCTACGGCGGGTGGTGGGTGGGCGTTGAATTTCTTCGTCGTCCAGTATCTCAACCTTCCCGACCGTGGTCCGCCAGGCTTTCGGATAAAGAGAGAGACTTTAGCGAATTCAGGATGTCGCCAAAGGGCGAGTGCTGAAAGATGTCCGCGACCGTGAACTCCATAACGGGCGACCAATCGGATTCGATTGGCAAGGGCGCGGAGGGTTCGGAGTCCGGAGAGGAGTCCGGCACCCTGGAGTCGTGGTCTTCGCAGCGACAGGGATGGAGTTCGCCCGATCGTCGAGAGATTAAAGCCCCGAGGCGGTGTCCAACAACTCGCCCTCGATCGGGAATCCGCCCGGATTGAGGGTCGGAACGGATTCTCGTGCGGCCTCCGTGGCACCGCTCGCCGCAGAGCTAGATCATGCCCATCGAGACAAGGCGGCGCTGCTTATTGCGCTCGAATCCGCCGACGATCAAATCACCGCGATATCGGCCGATAGTTTAAACATCCAAATCTGACTGACGGCCAGGGCGAAGCTTCGATCTGCTCTAGATGGCTGCTTAATTGGCCCGCAGCAAAAAGCCGCCAACACGAAGATCAGCCCGGGGAGAAAAGTGTCACCTTGGACCGCTCGTTGTTGATGATCGAAGGAGCCATCGGGCCTATCGGTGACGACACGGAGGAACTCTCAATGAAAGCACCAATGTCGGTGTCAAACCGCGGATCTCGGTAGGGGTCCCGAACTGCAGCGTCTAGGCGGATGGTAACAGGAGACAAGGGACACGATGTTTTACCCAGGTTCGGGCCCTCTTGATGGAGGTGAAACCCTACGTCTTGCTTGATTAATATTGATGATGTGTATTACAAGAGTGGATCTACCACGAGATCAAAGAGGCTAAACCCTATAGCTAGCCTATGGTATGATTGTTGTTCGTCCTACAGACTAAAACCCTCCGGTTTATATAGACACCGGATAGGGTTAGGGTTACACAGAGTCGGTTACAATGGTAGGAGATCTACATATCCATATCGCCAAGCTTGCCTTCGACGCGAAGGAAAGTCCCATCCGGACACGGGACGAAGTCTTCAATCTTGTATCTTCATAGTCTTGGAGTCCGGCCGATGATGATAGTTCAGCTATCCGGACACCCCCTAGTCCGGAACTCCCTCACACGGGTTTTGGAGGTTCCACCTCAATAATATGTTTTATTGTGGGGATCTCACTATCTAGACCCTCTGCACATACATCAGCTGCAACCATGCAGGCTTTAGATTTTCTTTTGCTGTTTTTCTTATGCTTGCTGGCACCAAGTGCTTGTTTGCTTTGCTTTGGAGTTGACACTTTTGTAGTTTGTTTTCACAGCTTGGACGTTCTATTCTCATCTTGCTCTTCCACATTTTCATCTATTACGGAGTGCAATGAACCTTTTCCAAGTTGACGTGGTTGCTCGTTTAGTGAAGAATCAGAAGACCATTTCCTGAAACCCGTGAAGTGTCATATTTACCATGATCCCAAAAAGTTATTGTCCTACTTTCGTGCATAAAAAAATCACAACAAATCTTATGTTACCTATGGAGGAGTATAGGGAAAACTTCCTTGTATGGAACAATGTGATAGTACTCAACTATCGATGTCGCTTTTGGAAATGGATCATTCACAAATAGCGGACCAGTCATACTGTTAAAGAGAAAGCCAAAAAATGTCATTATCCTTGAAAAAGGGTATCACTTTTCATCGGGATGTACCATACAATGGTCTTATTTAATAAACTGATTAGTGGTTGATCAAAATGGATGTAACCTAAAGTCATAAAACTATCTAGTAGGTAAAGGCTTAGGCTAGAGAAAATGCGGAATAAAACTAGTGTTTAATTTGGCAAGCACAAAACTAAAACAACTAGGCTCACCTATGTGAACCAACAACTTATGGTAAGCAAGATAAACAACTATGTGATAGCAAGATATATAACATCAAACACTATGGCTATCACAAAGTAAAGTGCATAAGTAAAGGGCCTGGCTAAGAGATAAACGAGGCACATAGAGATGACGATGAATCCCGAAGTTCACACCCTTGCGGAAGCTACTGTATTTCTTGACTTACTCATGGGTTTTGGAGGTTCCACCTCAATAACATGTTTTATTGTGGGGATCTCACTATCTAGACCCTCTGCACAGACATCAGCTGCAGCGATGCGGGCTTCAGATTTTCTTTTTTTGTTTTTCTTATGCTTGCTGGCACCAACTGCTTGTTTTCTTTTCTTTGGAGTTGACACTTTTGTAATTTGTTTTCATAGCTTGGACGTTCTATTCTCGTCTTTCTCTTCCGCGTTTTCATCTATTACGGAGTGCAATGAACCTTTTCCATGTTGTCATGGTTGCTTGTCTAGTGAAGAATCAGAATACCATTTCCTGAAACACGTGAAGTGTCATATTTACCATGATCCCAAAAAGTTATTGTCCTACTTCCGTGCATAAAAAATCACAACAAATCTTATGTTACCTGTGGAGGAGTATAGGGAAAACTTCCTTGTCTGGAAGAATGTGATAGTACTCAACTACCGATGTCGTTTTTTGAAATGGAACATTCACAAATAGCGGACCAGTCATACTGTTAAAGAGAAAGCCAAAAAATGTCATTATCCTTGAAAAAGGCTATCACCTTTCATCGGGATGTACCAGACAGTGGTCTTATTTAATAAACTGATTAGTAGTTGATCAAAAGGGATGTAACCTAAAATCATAAAACTATATAGTAGGTAAAGGCTTAGGCTAGAGCAAATGCGGAATAAAACTAGTGTTTAACTTGTCAAGCACAAACCAAAAACTTATGATAAGCAAGATAAACAACTATGTGATAGCAAGATATATAACATCAAACACTATGGCTATCACAAAGTAAAGTGCATAAGTAAAGGGCCCGGGTAAGAGATAACCGAGGCACATAGAGATGACGATGTATCCCGAAGTTCAGACCCTCGCGGAAGCTTCTGTATTTCTTGGCTTACTCACGGGTTTTGGAGAATAACATGTTTTATCGTGGGGATCTCACTATCTAGACCCTCTGCATAGACATCAGCTGCAGCCATGCAGGCTTTAGATTTTCTTTTGTTGTTTTTCTTATGCTTGCTGGAACCACCTGCTTGTTTGCTTTGCTTTGGAGTTGACACTTTTGTAATTTGTTTTCGCAGCTTGGATGTTCTATTTTTTTCTTGCTCTTCAACATTTTCATCTGTTACTGAGTGCAATGAACCTTTTCCATGTTGACGTGGTTGCTTGTTTAGTGAAGAATCAGAAGACCATTTCCTGAAACACGTGAAGTGTCATATTTACCATGATCCCAAAAAGTTATTGTCCTACTTTCACGCACAAAAAAATCACAACAAATCTTATGTTACCTGTGGAGGAGTATAGGGAAAGCTTCCTTGTATGGAAGAATGTGATAATTATCAACTACCGATGTCGTTTTTGGAAATGGATCATTCACCAATAGCAGACCAGTCATACTGTTAAAGAGAAAGCCAAAAAATGTCATTATCCTTGAAAAAGGGTATCACTTTTCATCGGGATGTACCATACAATGGTCTTATTTAATAAACTTATTAGTGGTTGATCAAAAGGGATGTAACCTAAAATCATAAAACAATCAATTAGTTAAAGGCTTAGGCTAGAGAAATGCGGAATAAAACTAGTGTTTAATTTGGCAAGCACAAAACTAAAACAACTAGGCTCACCTATGTGAACCACCAACTTATGGTAAGCAAGATAAACAACTATGTGATAGCAAGATATATAAAATCAAACACTATGGCTATCAAAAAGTAAAGTGCATAAGTAAAGGGCCCGGGTAAGAGATAACCAAGCCACATAGAGATGACGATGTTTCCCGAAGTTCACACCCTTGCGGAAGCTTCTGTATTTCTTGACTTACTCACGGGTTTGGGAGGTTCCACCTCAATAACATGTTTTATTGTGGGGATCTCACTATCTGGACCCTCTGCACAAATATCAGCTGCAGCCATGCAGGCTTTAGATTTTCTTTTGTTGTTTTTCTTATGCTTGCTGGCACCAACTGATTGTTTGCTTTGCTTTGGAGTTGACACTTTTGTAATTTGTTTTCATAGCTTGGACGTTCTATTCTCGTCTTTCTCTTCCACATTTTCATCTATTACGGAGTGCAACGAACCTTTTCCATGTTGTCGTGGTTGCTCGTTTAGTGAAGAATCAGAATACCATTTCCTGAAACACGTGAAGTGTCATATTTACCTTATCACAAAAAGTTATTGTCCTACTTCCGCGCATAAAAAGATCACAACAAATCTTATGTTACCTGTGGAGGAGTATAGGGAAAACTTCCTTGTCTGGAAGAATGTGATAGTACTCAACTACCGATTTCGTTTTTTGAAATGGAACATTCACAAATAGCGGACCAGTCATACTATTAAAGAGAAAGCCAAAAAATGTCATTATCCTTGAAAAAGGCTATCACTTTTCATCGGGATGTACCAGACAGTGGTCTTATTTAATAAACTGATTCGTGGTTGATCAAAAGGGATGTAACCTAAAATCATAAAACTATATAGTAGGTAAAGGCTTAGGCTAGAGCAAATGCGGAATAAAACTAGTGTTTAACTTGTCAAGCACAAAGCTAACACAACTAGGCTCACCTATGTGAACCAACAACTTATGGAAAGCAAGATAAACAACTATGTGATAGCAAGATATACAACATCAAACACTATGGCTATCACAAAGTAAAGTGAATAACTAAAGGGCCCGGGTAAGAGATAACCGAGGCACATAGAGATGACAATGTATCCCGAAGTTCACACCCTCGCGGAAGCTTCTGTATTTCTTGACTTACTCACGGGTTTTGGAGGTTCCACCTCAATAGCATGTTTTATTGTGGGGATCTCACTATCTATACCCTCTGCACATACATCACCTGCAGCCATGCAGGCTTTAGAATTTCTTTTGTTGTTTTTCTTATGATTGCCGGCACCAACTGCATGTTTGCTTTGCTTTGGAGTTGACACTTTTGTAATTTGTTTTCGCAGCTTGGACATTCTATTCTCATCTTGCTCTTCCACATTTTCATCTGTTACGAAGTGCAATGAACCTTTTCCATGTTGATGTGGTTGCTCGTTTAGTGAAAAATCAGAAGACCATTTCCTGAAACACGTGAAGTGTCATATTTACCATGTTCCCAAAAAGTTATTGTCCTACTTTCGCGCATAAAAAAATCACAACAAATCTTATGTTACCAGTGGAGGAGTATATGGAAAACTTCCTTGTACGGAAGAATGTGATAGTACTCAACTACCGACGTCGTTTTTGGAAATGGATCATTCACCAATAGCAAACCAGTCATACTGTTAAAGAGAAAGCCAAAAAATGTCATTATCCTTGAAAAAAGGTATCACTTTTCATCGGGAGGTACCATACAGTGGTCTTATTTAATAAAATTATTAGTGGTTGATCAAAAGGGATGTAACCTAAAATCATTAAACTATGTAGTAGGTAAAGGCTTAGGCTAGAGCAAATGCGGAATAAAACTAGTGTTTAATCTGTCTAGCACAAAACTAAAACAACTAGGCTCACCTATGTGCACCAACAACTTATGGTAAGCAATATAAATATCTATGTGATAGCAAGATATATAAAATCAAACACTATGCCTATCACAATGCAAACTGCATATGTAAAGGGCCCGGGTAAGAGATAACTGAGGCACATAGAGATGACGATGTATCCCGAAGTTCACACCCTTGCGGGAGCTTCCGTATTTCTTGACTTAGTCATGGGTTTTGGAGGTTCCACCTCAATAACATGTTTTATTGAGGGGATCTCACTATATAGACCCTCTGCACAGACATGAGCTGCAGCCATGCTGGCTTTAGATTTTCTTTTGTTGTTTTTTCTTATGCTTGCTGGCACCAAGTGCTTGTTTGCTTTGCTTTGGAGTTGACACTTTTGTAGTTTGTTTTCGCAGCTCGGACATTCTATTCTCATCTTGCTCTTCCACATTTTCATCTATTACGGAGTGCAATGAACCTTTTCCATGTTGACGTGGTTGCTCGTTTAGTGAAGAATCAGAAGATCATTTCCTGAAACACGTTAAGTGTCATATTTACCATGATCCCAAAAAGTTATTGTCCTACTTTCGCGCATAAAAAATCACAACAAGTCTTATGTTACCTGTGGAGGAGTATAGGGAAAACTTCCTTGTATTGAAGAATGTGATAGTACTCAACGACCGATGTCGCTTTTGGAAATGGATCATTCACAAATAGCGGACTAGTCATACTGTTAAAGAGAAAGCCAAAAAATGTCATTATCCTTTAAAAAGGGTATCACTTTTCATCGGGATGTACCATACAATGGTCTTATTTAATAAACTGATTAGTGGTTGATGAAAATTGATGTAACATAAAATAATAAAACTATCTACTAGGTAAAGGCTTAGGCTAGAGCAAATGCGGAATAAAACTAGTGTTTAACTTGTCAACACAAAACTAAAACAACTAGGCTCACCTATGTCAACCAACAACTTATGGTAAGCAGGATAAACAACTATCTGATAGCAAGATATATAACATCAAACACTATGGCTATCAAAAAGTAAAGTGCATAAGTAAAGGGCCTGGGTAAGAGATAACTGAGGCACATAGAGATGACGATGTATCCCGAAGTACACACCCTTGCGGAAGCTTCTGTATTTCTTGACTTACTCACGGGTTTTGCAGGTTCCACCTCAATAACATGTTTTATTGGGGGGATCTCACAATCTAGACCCTCTACACAGACATCAGCTGCAGCCATGCAGGCTTTAGATTTTCTTTTGTTGTTTTTCTTATGCTTGCTGGCACCAACTGCTTGTTTGCTTTGCTTTCGAGTTGAAACTTTTGTAATTTGTTTTCGCAGCTTGGACGTTCAATTCTCATCTTTCTCTTCCACATTTTCATCTGTTACGGAGTGCAATGAACTTTTTCCATGTTGACGTGGTTGCTCGTTTAGTGAAAAATTAGAAGACCATTTCCTGAAACACGTGAAGTGTCATATTTACCATGTTCCCAAAAAGTTATTGTCCTACTTTCGCGCATAAAAAAATCACAACAAATCTTATGTTACATGTGGAGGAGTATAGGGAAAACTTCCTTGTATGGAAGAATGTGATAGTACTCAACTACCGATGTCGTTTTGGGAAATGGATCATTCACCAATAGCAGACCAGTCATACTGTTAAAGAGAAAGACAAAAAATGTCATTATCCTTGAAAAAGGGTATCACTTTTCATCGCGATGTACCATCCAGTGGTCTTATTTAATAAACTTATTAGTGGTTGATCAAAAGGGATGTAACCTAAAATCATAAAACAATCTAGTAGGTAAAGGCTTAGGGTAGAGCAAATGCGGAATAAAACTAGTGTTTAATTTGTCTAGCACAAAACTAAAACAACTAGGCTCACCTATGTGCACCAACAACTTATGGTAAGCAAGATAAATAACTATGTGATAGCAAGATATATAAAATTAAACACTATGGCTATCACAAAGTAAAGTGCATATGTAAAGGGCCCGGGTGTGACGCCCCTGATTCAATCATACACTAATTATGCACGCAAACGTGTATGATCAAGATCAGGAACTCACGGGAAGATATCATATCACAACACAACTCTAAAACATAAATAAGTCATACAAGCATCATAATACAAGCCAGGGGCCTCGAGGGCTCGAATACAAGTGCTCGATCATAGACGAGTCAGCGGAAGCAACAATATCTGAGTACAGACATAAGTTAAACAAGTTGCCATAAGATGGCTAGCACAAACTGGGATACAGATCGAAAGAGGCGCATGCCTCCTGTCTGGGATCCTCCTAAACTACTCCTGGTCATCGCCAGCGGGCTGCACGTAGTAGTAGGCACCTCCAGCGTAGTAGGAGTCGTCGTCGACGGTGGCGTCTGGCTCCTGGGCTCCATCGTCTAGTCGCAGCAATCGGTTAAAGAAAGGGGGAAAAGGGGGAACAAGGCAACCGTGAGTACTCATCCAAAGTACTCGCAAGCAAGGAGCTACACTACATATGCATGGATATATGTGTAGAGGGCCATATCGGTGGACTGAACTGCAGAATGCCGAATAAGCGGGGATAGCTAATCCTGTCAAGACTACGCTCGCAGCCTCCGCCTTGCAAATGTAGAAGAGAGTAGATCAAGTCCTCCGCATCGCATAGCATAATCCTACCCGGCGATCCTCTCCTCGTAGCCCTGTTAGAGAGCGACCACCGGGTTGTATCTGGCACTTGGAAGGGTGTGCTTTATTAAGTATTCGGTTCTAGTTGTCATAAGGTCAAGGTACAACTCCAAGTCGTCCTGTTACCGAAGATCACGACTATTTGAATAGATTAACTTCCCTGCAGGGGTGCACCACATAGCCCAACACGCTTGATCCCATTTGGCCGGACACACTTTTCTGGGTCATGCCCGGCCGCGGAAGATCAACACGTCGCAGCCCCACCTAGGCATAACAGAGAGGTCAGCACGCCGGTCTAAACCTAAGCGCACAGGGGTCTGGGCCCATCGCCCTTAGCACACCTGCATGTTGCGTGGGCGGCCGGAAGCAGACCTAGCCTAGCAGGCGTTCCAGTCCAATCCGGCGCGCGCCGCTCAGTCGCTGACGTCACGAAATGCTTCGGCTGATACCACGACGCCGAGTGCCCATAACTGTTCCCGCGTAGTTGGTTAGTGCGTATAGGCCAGTAGCCAGACTCAGATCAAATACCAAGATCTCGTTAAGCGTGTTAAGTATCCGCGAACGCCGACCAGGGCCTGGCCCTCCTCTCTCCTAGGTGTCCTCAACCTGCCCTGTCGCTCCGCCACAAAGTAACAGTCGGGGGCCGTCGGGAACCCAGGCCCACCTCTACCGGGATGGATCCACCTGTCCTTTCAGCCCCCATCTCCGAACAGTATCACAGGTAATGTAACAGTGTAAAGTATATAGTATATGCCCGTGATCACCTCCCGAAGTGATCACAGCCCAGTAGTATAGCATGGAAAACAGACAAGAGTGTAGGGCCACTGATGGAACACTAGCATCCTATACTAAGCAGTAGGATAGCAGGTAAAGGTAACAACAGTAGTAGCAAGGACATGCTATGCATCAGGATAGGAATAACGGAAAGCAGTAACATGCTACACTACTCTAATGCAAGCAATATAGAGTAGAATAGGCGATATCTGGTGATCAAGGGGGGGGGGGCTTGCCTGGTTGCTCTGGCAAGGAGGGGTCATCTTCAATGTAGTCGAGCACACGGACATCGACAACGGTCTCGGAGTCTACCGGAAAGAAGTAATGGAGGGGGAACACAATAAATAACAGAGCAATCAAATGTAACACAAAGCAAGACGCGCCAATATGTTGTGCTAGGGGTGACCTAACGTAGGGATAGGTGATACCGGCGAAGGAGGGAAACATCCAGGAAAGTATTCCCGATGTTTGGCATATTCAGACAGATGAACCGGAGGGGAAAGGTTGCAGGTTCGCTATGCTAGGGATGTGTGGCGGACAAACAGGTTGCGTAACTAGGTTCGTCTCATCGTTCTGAGAAACTTTCATGTATAAAACTTTTTCATCCGGTTTACGGATTAATTTCCATGAATTATTAAAGATTTAACAATACCCGGAAAAAATCCCTGAAATTCTACCAAGACTGAGAATTCGACATTTTTTTTAAACATCACTTGGTTGTTTTCAAAAGACTACAACTATTGTTCTGTACCTCCTATGGTTTAGTGCCTTATATCAATTTTGAGTACTTTTCTCTAATCTACAAGATAGTAGCACTTATATCCATATTAGACTTCAATTGCTTGATTATAAACAACTCTAAAGTAGCTATGGAAATAAATCTGTTTTTCGGTTTTTTCAGTTAACAGAACATAGAACTTTGTAATTTTCGTAGGAATTAATCCACACATTGAAAGGATTTGGTCCAGTGGGATTAAATGGAGTTTTTCATGTATACTTTATACTCATATTTTTTTACTCATGTTAACAACTATTTAACCACAGTTTAGAGACTGTCTAGAGGGTCGGTCATTGTAGATTTAGGAAAGCTATCTAGTAGCATCTATAGTAGCAATCAATACGTAGCTTCAGCAGAGCAGTGGAAACAGAGTAGAAGTGACGCGTGCTTGCGGGCGCAGGCGGCTGCGGGCAGTCGTGGGCGGCAGCGGGCGTGGTGACGGCAATGCGGAGCAGCAGGGGCCGCGGGCAACAGCGCAGCGGCACCAGCAGCAACAGGAGCAGCTAGCAGGATGTACGCACGTACGCGTACGCGTAAGCGGGAGCACCGACGAGCTCGGGGACGGCGGCCTACGGCGCAAGAACGGGAGGGGAGAGGAGGTTCGTCGGAGTAGCTCACCGAGCGGCGCAAGGAGGCCGGCGAGCAGTTTAGTAGAAGCAGAGAGTTGGTGGAGCAACGGCGACGTCGCGGTGGCCGGAGATGGGGGCGAGGACGAATGGGCGGCTGCGGTGCTCCCCGATTCCATCTGAGGGCACCATACGACGAGGCGGAGGCCGGCGAAGATGAGGATGACGCGGCGACGTCGGGCGGCGTCGGGCAACTTCCCGATCCAGGGGCGAGGAGGAGTGGCTCCGGGGGGGGGGGGGGGGTTAGGGTTTGAAGAAGAGGGGAGGCGTCGGGGGTTGACTAAATAGGGAGGGGGGAAGCCGGCCGATGGTTGCCACCACGGCAAGGCGCCGTGGATGCTTGCCACGGCCCCCTCCCCGTGAATAGGAGGTGGGAGGAGGGGTATGTGGGCTGGCCTGGGGTTGGCCTATCGCGACCGGTTTTCCGGGTATTAATTTCCAGAAAATGGCCGTTGTGCTCACCAGCCCCAGGATTACTATTAGCTGATAAGGCACCAACGTGATACAGAGGTTCCAAGCAAAATACAAAAATATGTAGTACAACACCATTCTGGCCTGGGAGTACAACAAATGGTTTCTAGTGGTTGATGGCGGAACCGGTTTGTGGATCATCAGTGTCCATGGAACTCCATTTCCCACAGGAACAGCTGACCAGGTCAACTCCTATCTTCGCGAGGCTGCTATCACCATTGCTTAGGTTCCGGGGCTGTCATCGCAACGCTCCTCTCCATGCACGAAATCTGGCCAAGACAATAGACAGGGACTAGCCAGTGAGTAATTTGAATGTACTCGCAAACATTATGAACACGGGTATAATACAAATGATAATCATGTGCTGAAACATTCTATGATCACATCGTCAGTCATAAAATAAAATCTCTGATGCATGCAAGCAGGTTATTTATATACAACGTGGATATGCAATAACGGGGTAGAAATAACATGCACCGATCGGGTGTCTGAAGCGACGCCTTGAAAGGGCCATGATATGAAGCATGTCTCAGTCGGGCGTCTAAGCGACACCACATACAGGGCTTATATGGTAAATAAATAACAAGTATGCCACAGTCGGGCTTCTGTGCGACGCCACATAAAGGGCTTATAAAGTAAATAAATAACAAGCATGCCACAGTCGGGCGTCTGTGCAACGCCGCATAAAGGGCTTATAAAGTAAATAAATAACAAGCATGCCACAGTCGGGCGTCTGTGCGACACCACATAAAGGGCTTATAAAGTAAATAAATAACAAGCATGCCACATTCGGGCGTCTGTGCGACGCCGCATAAAGGGCTTATAAAGTAAATAAATAACAAGCATTCCACAGTCGGGCGTCTGTGCGACGCCACATAAAGGGCTTATAAAGAAAACAAATATGGTGAATATCCAGGAGGTAGAAGGTAATGACAATAGTTAGTCCATGATAAAAATAATCATAATCATCATAATCAACACAAGTCACAAATCATGATCCATGTTCTGGTTTAGCAGTTTCTCCTTCGAAGACCGACACTAAGACCGACACTAAGACCGACACTTGACCTGACCCAGACTGTATTCCTTGACCATGGACACGGCTATTCGAATAGGTTTAATATCTCTGCAGAGGGTGTACTCTTTACCCACGAGTAATGGATTTATTTATTCCATCGGGACTAATTTTTGTCTACGGTCTTTTAGTCGAAAACATGCCTGACTTGGACACACCAGCTTAACTTTACTCGTGTCTGGAATCACCCACGACACTTGTTAAGCAAAATTCGAAGTGGGGAGGCTACAACCTCGCGTAGCATGGGAACAAATTTCTATCGCGCGCTCTAAGGGGTGCCCCCCCTCTCGGTCCCAACCGGAAACACCCATGCTCCCGGACCAGGTGGCATGCCTACCAGATGCAGCCGGTATCTTCCACCATGGCCTCTCTGTACGGTGTGTGCCAAGACAAGGGTTGACAACTTACTGAACCATACCCTACCTATGGCAGGGACAAGTGGCCGCACGAAACAAGTATGGGGGTTACTGGAACAAGACTCGATCTATGGCCGACTCAGGAGGCTTAAGTATTCCCTGCATGATATGTAAAACAAACATATTTCAATTAACAGAATCACCGCTCATTATACCTTACTATGCCATACCGGACATAACCGTCCCAACGGAGACCGGCGACAAGCTCACGCCTACCCAAGGCAGAGGCTTTCCCGGATTCCTTTCCGGCATGCATGCAAGGCACATGAGGATGATTACCATCCCAAGTATATTCATTTCCAACAGCAAGGAAAACACTAATATGCATCCATGCAAATAATCATATCACATGAAATAACAAGCTCTCCGAAATAAGGTGGTGTTATAAACGTGTCAACTAACACACCAAAAATATTATGCCGGGTTTCAGAATGCTTTCCTTCAAGGTGTGGACAGTCAGGGTGCATTCCAAAACTTTTGAAAGTTTCTTCTCTTCTCTCCAACAAATCCTATTTTTGGAAATATTTAAATTAACACATAGTTTGAAAACAGTACAAAAAATTTGCTTGGAAAATTTTGAAATAAATATGAAAATAAACTAGACAATATTTAAGAAACAGCAGAAAAAGAATCAAGTCATTTGGATTTATATTTTAAAAGTTATAGCGAGTCAAAGTTTAGTCAAATATGTTTTTAAAATAAAACAGAAAAGAAAGGAAAACGTTTCGGGCAGAATACGTCTTCGAAGAAGGGGAGACGTACTCGGGGTTTTGCGCTTCCACTTAAAACACGTGGAGGCGGGGCTGGGTCTCTGACAGTGGGTCCAGGGGGCCCACTGGTCAGGTTTGACCAGTCCATCTCTCCCTCCTCTTCCTCTGCCCGAACTGAGGCGAGGCAACGGCGATCAACGCCGGCGAACGGCGGCTCCCTGCGGGCTCCAGAGGGTCGGGATGGATCCGCAAGACCGAGGCGGTCCTCCCAGTGGTCGTTGGGTCGGCGGGGGTGGAGGGAGTTGCCGGTGGTGAGCTTCGCGGCGGAGGAGGCTTCAGCAGCAAAGTGGGTTTGGGGCTACGGTGGTTCCCGATTAAAATCGAGCAGGGGGTGTGTTCACAGGAGGAAGAGAGAGCTTCTGGTGGAGAGAGTGGAGAGGGGGACGCCCTGGTGGCGCCGGAATAGCCGGGGCAGTGGCGGCGGCAGGAGTTGCCGGAGAGGAAGAAGACGGCCTCGTCGGGTCGATTGGCTGCCATGGGGGAAACTGGAGGAGTTGACTGAGGCCGCCTGAGTGCCTAGATGAGCTCGGGCCTCTTATTTATAGTGTATCCATGGCGGTTCCGCTACCGAGGATAAGGTCGCCGGCGAACCGCCTCTCTGTAGCGGTCAGGGCGGCGTGGCGGCGACGAGAGCTAGTCGACACACTTGTGGATGAGCTCGCAAAGCTCCAGGGGCAGGTGGCGAGAGCTGGTGGCTCGGGCGGCGCCGACACGGCCGTGGCCTGCATGCGGCCGTCAGCTAGCCGCCACGGCCGACCTGACGATGGCGCTGTGGGGTGCCAGGAGTGGTCGGGGTGGCGTTGCGGTGCAGGAGGATACGTGGCGTGCTGACTGCGGTTAGCCAAGGGCCAGAACGGGTGCGGGGCGAGACGCGGCGGCTCGGGCGCACGTGCGTGCCAAACGCATGCTCTGGGCGCGCCCAGAGCACGCCCGGGACGTGTTCGATGAAATGCCAGTGCATGCTAGAGGTCGCGGGTGAGGCTGGCAAGAAACAGGGCTAGGTTAGGGTTAGTCGGAAGGTAAATGGACATGGTGGTTAGGTCAGGTGGCCAAGTTCACAATGCAAACAAACACTCATGCCAATTCTGTCCATGCACTCCAGGTGTTTGACAAAATGCCACAGGCACCTTGGCTTTTCTTGGAGTGGCCAATTCTTCCAGATTGAAGTCTCTTTGGATGTATGAGAGGGTGGTAAAGTTAGTTTGTCAAAAGAAGGAACTTGTTAGTGCAAGTTTTGCAAAACCACAGTTCTGGACAGGAGGTAAATGGCATCATCACATGAACCAAAAGTATTCCAATGGTTGCATGTTCCTGGACATAAGGGTTTTGTAGGGTGGTCTACTGTAACATCCCCAACATCACACTACAGTAATCTCCCCCTAATGAAGGTCATGTCATCATGAGCATCATGACAAAATGCCACTTGTCCAAAATCTGCTTCAAACTCAAATTCAAATTGTCAAATATTTGCTTCTTCTTTCATGCAAATAAAATAGTTCATCCTATGGCAAATAATCCCTAGATATTTGTCATGTTGAAGCCAACATTTTTGGAATTCCCAAATTTCCCCTAGAAATATTATAAGTGGTCTAGCAGCAAATAAATTGGCCTTTTCAAAATAAAAAATCATTTATTTAACTCCATTTGCCCCCAAACTTTTGTCCTAGCTCAAGTTATTCTTTGGTAATTGTGTACAAATTCCATCTGCAACAAAAATGGTTTACAAGCTTATTTAAATAGAAAACAGTAGCTATCCTCTTTTTACGGAAAAGTAAAACTGAAATTTGCTCTATGCACTTTTGGCCCACTATGAAGAAGAAACTAGAGGCCCAGCCCAACCTCCCAAGCGTCTCCTTCCTTACGCTACAGTGGGAGGCAGGGCAACCGTGGCGGCCATCCCACGGCCCTGCCGCACGTGCCGGCCATCTACCGCTTCTCGACGACCTACATGTCCTCCCCGACCCCCTCCCTCGACCTCCGAAACCCTAGCCCCGAAATTTTCCCCTCCCCCTCTTGCGCTTCTCCTCTGGCCTTCGTCGCCCGAGCTTGTGGTGGCCGCCACCTCATCGATCCCGCGGCCACCGGCATCCACTCGTCATGCCAAGAAGTCCAGAAGCTCCGCCATCGCCGTCTCCTTCACCCTCTCCGAAGGGCTCGAGCTGGGAGGCACTGCTGCGCCGGTTCCTCGTCGTCTTCAACCTTGAGCACCCACGGTAGCCGTTGCAATCTTCGTCGATTCGCGACCACGAGCACCTCCCGAGCAAGTTGAACTCCTCTACGTGATCCCTGTGAGCTCCCCTACATTTCCCCCTTGATCCCCTTCTTGCGGGCGTCCTCTAGCCGTAGACACCCTCCGGCCGAAGCTCGTCGTCCGCCATGGCCTGATTCCCGCTCCTCGCGTGTGCTCGCCCGCTCCAGCCGCGCGTCCGCCGTGCCAGGGCCTGTCCCGGCGTGCCCACGCCTCATCGGCGCGTCTTGGCTCGCTCGCTGCGCAAACAGCCGCCTCGCGACCACCGCCGCTGCTCGCTGCCATTGCCGTGGCCGGCCGGGCGCCTCCAGGCGCCCGCGAGCCCTACTCCTGCGCGTGCTCGCTACTTGGCCGGCCCTGCTCCCCCGCCGCGTGAGCTTGGCACTAGCCGCCGGCGCTCCCTGTGAGCGGCCGCGCGTGCGTGTCCTAGCCACGGCCTTGTGCCACAGCACGAAGGGGCCGACCCTGTTCTTTTCGGGGATGAGCCCCTGTTAGTTTTCTTTTGTTGTTTATTTGTTTTGTTTTGTTACATTAGCCAGATGGCCCTATGACTAGTCGCTCCCACTGCTAATTATTCTAACTTAACTAAAGTCTAAACTCAGTCTAGTCACTAACAGGTGGCCCCAAGTCAACCTTTGACCAGTCAACTGCTGACTGGCCAGTTGATTGGGCCCACCATCGGCCTCACATGCAAACAGCTGGGTACACTCTGTGTGTACCCATAACATTTTAACCATTTATTTTCAAATTAATATTAAATACAGAAATTTTATAAAATGCTTTAAACTTTGATAAATCATAGAAAATAATCTGTAACTCGGATGAAAATGTTTTCTACATGAAAGTTGCTCAGAAAAATCCAATGAATCTGAATACGCGCTCCGTTCATCTGTTACATGCCTCTAACTATCTGAACATGGAACTTTCCCCCTCCGGTCATCTGTCTGACACAGGTCCGGAACTGGGAAAACATTCCCGGTTGATTGCCCCTTCACCTCTATCGTGTAGCCATGCGTTAGGTCACACCCGGCACATCATATTGCCATGTTATACTTTGTGATGCCTTTGTTTGCTCTATATTTATTGTTTCTTCCCCCTCTTCTCTCTGGTAGACCCCGAGACTGATGCCTCCCCTGTGATCGACTACGTCGGCGACGACCCCCTCCTTGCCAGAGTAATGAGGCAAGCCCCCCTTTGATCATCCCGATATCGCCCATTCCATTCTCTCGTGCTTGCATTAGATTTTTCTACTGTTATTGTTTGCACCTATTCTGATGCATAGCCTGCTTTTGTATCTGCTGTTGTACCTTACCTGCTTATCCTAAACTACTTAGTATAGGTTGGTTAGAGATCCATTAGTGACACCCACCTTGTCCTTGTTGCCCTTGCTTCATCATCGAAGACCCGTTCAATGGGATCGAAGACCAGGCCCCGACACTGCACATCACTTCCCCTTAGTTGCTCGACACTACTGGGTTACTATCGAGTACCGAGGGTGAGACCTCATCAGCACTTCTGATGTTAACCCTGTAGGGTAGCTATTCGGTCGTGGTCATCGAGGGTGATTCCTCTTTAACCACTTCCGATACGACTCTGTCGTGCAACCTCTCAAGTGTGGACCTCGACGGTGAATCCTCTTACGTTCACCTTGATGATTACATTGAGTGGAATTCACCGGGGGGTGATTCCTCGGGCTTTCCCCTTGATGTTTAGACACACAGTTACTATGATTACTATGACTTTACACCGAGCTATGTTACTAAAGACGGGTCGACCCTGAGGGGTGCCCGCACGAGCTTAATTGCGACTGATGTGGAGTCGGGTTGACCTGGAGGGTGCCCGCGAGATAATTACGAGGCGTGGCCGGGCATTCCTAGCCCTTGCCGCAAGTCCTCGAGATGGGGCAACGGGGTCACATTTTTCGTGAGTCTCTACTTGTTACCGCGCGTTCCTAATCCACTACGATTTGGATATTTGATCCGAGGGGCCTCTGGCCTGATAGCACTAACCATCACGTGGGCATAGTATGGGCGTTCTGCGTCGTATACATCAGCCGAAGCTTAATAGACGTCAGCGACTGAGCGGCGCGCGCCGGGTTGGACTGCGTAAGCACCTGCCTTGTTGAAGGAGGTAGCTAGGTCTGCTCACCGGCCGCGTACGCAACATGCAGGAGTTCCCGGGGAGATGGCCCATGACCCCTGGGGGCATAGGTTTAGTCCGGCGTGCTGGCCTCTCTATTAAGCCTAGGTCGGGTTGCGGCGTATTGTTTGGCCGAGGCCGGGCATGACCCAGGAAAGTGTGTCCGGCCGGAGTTAATCGAGCGTGGTGGGTAAGTTGGTGCACCCCTGCAGGGAAGAAAACATCTATCGATAGCCTGTCCTACGGTAACGGACACTTGGAGTTGTATCCCGATCGATACAACTAGAACTGGATACTTGTGATGAGAACTGGATGGTGATGAGAAATGGGTGGTGATGATAACTGGATAGTATGGCTCTGGGATATCTTTCTCGCAGGGAGTCGAGAAAGGATCTCCGGCCGAGGTTGATAACACTACTACTACTTTACTTTATGCTACTCTACTCCTTCCAGTTGCTGCAAGATGGTGGTTTCCAGAAGATGCTAGTCTTCGATAGGACTAGGCCTTCTCTCTATTCTGGCATTTCTGCAGCCCAGTCCACATATACAACCTTCCTTTGATAATGTTGCATGTGCAGTGTAGATCCTTGCTTGCGAGTACTTTGGATGAGTACTCACGGTTGCTTTGCTTCCTCTTTTCCCCCTTCTTTCTTCTTTCGGGTTGTCGCAACCAGATGGTGGAGCCCAGGATCCAGACGACACCACTGGCGACTACTACTACCCCGAGGGTACCTACTACTACATGGAGGCCGCCGACGACCAGGAGTAGTTAGGAGGCTGCCAGGCAGGAGGCCTTGCCTTTTAGATCGTTGCTGCTTTTGTGCTAGCCTTCTTAAGGCAAACTTGTCTAACTCATGTCTGTACTCAGATATTGTTGCTTCCACTGACTCTTGTGTATTCGAGCTTATGTATTCGAGCCCTCGAGGCCCCTGGCTTGTAACATAAAGCTTGTATTATTTTAATTTGTGTCTAGAGTTGTTTTGTGATATCTTCCCGTTAGTCCTTGATCTTGATCGTACACATTTGCGTGTATGATTAGTGTACGATTGAATCGAGGGCGTCTCATCTACAAGCAGGGGAAAGAATCAAGGGCCAAAGAGCAAGCAAGAATATGGATGCTGTACAAACCATCATGTTGGACCAGAATGAAGATGAGGTTGATTCACTCAAAGTTTTCAAATAACATCACTGGGTTTTTGCATAAAGTTGAATCATAAGCTACTACCAGCATCCCATAATTTTGGTGGAGGCTAGAAAGAAGTATTTAAATGAGGTGTAGAGCTCAAAATATTTCATGAATAAAAGATATTTTTGCATAAAGGTGATTTAAAAACATCACATGCCATCTCCAAATTTTGGTTGGAATTTAAGATGAATTTATCAAATGGTTGTAGTTCAAATATGGCCATATAACCTTGGGAAACCATTTTTCAAGAAACTAAAGATCAAGCAAATTAATTATGTAATTAGTTCTACTAATAAAAGAATTTTTTTTCTTGAGAGGTTAAACAAGTCCAATAACATATTTGAAAAGTTTTCACTGAAGGAAACAACTCCAAGATAAATAGGAAATGTTACAAAAATCAAAAGGGAGCCTAGAAAATAAAAGTTTTAATTTCCTGGCAAAATTTTAATTAATAAAACAAGGTCAAAATTTTGGGGTGTCACAACACTACGCCCCTTAAAAGAAAATCTCGTCCTTGAGATGTGTTAAGAGTTGTTTTGAAAATATCATTCCTGTTAGTAGAAACTAAAAATTTATTTATAGCACAAATTATTGTGTCGTCGCGGTTGGCAACTACGCCCGGGTTAAAAAAATGCAATCGTACACCAACATACTCATGCATGGCCACTATTAAAAACAGGGGCGCACAATCAAACATCATTTAATAATGGCGGTACAGGATCACACAGTTACAAGACGAGGATATATTAAGACTCGATACTACTCGAGCGACTTTAGTCTACCTCGTTAATATCTAATCGGGCTTGCCTCGTGGACGTCGAGATTTCTCCACGGTTTTCGCCGTCGGGATTAGCTCGAAGGGGTTGAGGAACTGCAGGGTCGGGGTAGCGATGATGACCATCTTGGGGATTGTTGGCCACAATCCCGTCGGAGTGCGTTTCCAAAAGGCGATGAAGTACTTCTGGGGTCATCAAGGCACCTTGGTTGATGGTCGGGGCTGACCTCACGGTCTCGATTGGTTGTCCGAACAACACGACTGGGTTGTCGGCGTCGGGCTCATCTTCTCCTCTAGTTGGTGATTAGTGCACTTACATAGCGCACCAGATGCAATAAAGCAGGATCCGTCTCGTGATCTCCGTTGGCAACTTGGGGTGGTCTACCATATCCGTCACGGCTGGGGTAGTAGTAGAACGAGCGACAGTTAACTCTGGGCGACAAATGCCGGAGTTGAACTATAGCTTCTCGAGCAGCTAGTTGGATGGCTTGTGGATCGAAGGAAGTTGTCCTTCCGGTGAACCTGTAGGGGCGTTCTGGCGACAGACCCCTACCGTAGATGTGCACAGTGGCCCAGAATTGACGGTCCTCACCGCTCATGGGTCCTTGGTACACAACATATTCTGGGGGCTCTTCTAATGCAAAGGCACGGCAGGTGAGGTTCGCGAGCACGATCACAAATCCCCCAAGGTTGTTTGCTGTGGTCTCATTGTGCACGACGGGGCCAGGCATTATAACTTGGTTTGAGGAAGAGGTCGGGCTGTGCTGTGTAGAGGTTAGCGTGCCCTCTTTATAGAAAAAGGGAACGGAGTCTTCCTTCGCACGCTTGCGAATGGGACAATATAGGTGTCGGTCTCTAGCACGTGATCGACAGGCTAGGCTGATAGGTTGGGCACCGACTGCCAAAAGTGTCGGGGTCACTGTGTGGCTATCTTGCACGGGAAGCTTGGCTGGGGTTTTGGTTAGGGTCTGGTGGGTTGGTTTTTCCTAGGTTTTTCGACCTGGCTAAGATAGGATTAGCCAATGGTCAGACTGGCTCTGATACCAAGTTTGTCGCGACCGGTTTTCCGGGTATTAATTTCCAGAAAATGGCCGTTATGCTCACCAGCCCCAGGATTACTGTTAGCTGATAAGGCACCAACTTGATACAGAGATTCCAAGCAAAATACAAAAATATGTAGTACAAGACCATTCTGGCCTGGGAGTACAACAAATGGTTGCTAGTGGTTGATGGCGGAAGCGGTTTGTGGATCATCAGTGTCCATGGAACTCCATTTCCCACAGGAACAGCTGACCAGGTCAACTCCTATCTTCGCGAGGCTGCTATCACCATTGCTTAGGTTCCGGGGCTGTCATCGCAACGCTCCTCTCCATGCACGAAATCTGGCCAAGACAATAGCCAGGGACAAGCCAGTGAGTACTTTGAATGTACTCACAAACATTATGAACACGGGTATAATACAAATGATAATCATGAGCTGAAACATTCTATGATCACATCGTCAGTCATAAAATAAAATCTCTGATGCATGCAAGCAGGTTATTTATATACAACGTGGATATGCAATAATGGGGTAGAAATAACATGCACCGATCGGGTGTCTGAAGCGATGCCTCGAAAGGGCCATGATATGATGCGTGCCTCAGTTGGGCGTCTAAGCGACACCACATACAGGGCTTATATGGTAAATAAATAACAAGTATGCCACAGTTGGGCGTCTGTGCGACGCCACATAAAGGGCTTATAAAGTAAATAAATAACAAGCATGCCACAGTCGGGCGACTGTGCGACGCCGCATAAAGGGCTTACAAAGTAAATAAATAACAAGCATGCCACAGTCGGGCGTCTGTGCGACGCAACATAAAGGGCTTATAAAGTAAATAAATAACAAGCATGCCACAGTTGGGTAAGAGATAACCGAAGCACATAGAGATGACGATGTATCCCGAAGTTCACACCCTTGCGGAAGCTTCTGTATTTCTTGACATACTCATGGGTTTTGGGGGTTCCACCTCAATAACATGTTTTATTGCGGGGATATCACTATCTAGACCCTCAGCACAGACATCAGCTGCAGCCATGCAGGCTTTAGATTTTCTTTTGTTGTTTTTCTTATGCTTGCTGGCACCAACTGCTTGTTTGCTTTGATTTGGAGTTGACACTTTTGTAATTTGTTTTCGCAGCTTGGACGTTCCATTCTCATCTTGCTCTTCCACATTTGCATCTATTACGGAGTGCAATGAACCTTTTCCATGTTGACGTGGTTGCGCATTTAGTGAAGAATCAGAAGATCATTTTCTGAAACACGTGAAGTGTCATATTTACCATGATCCCAAAAAGTTATTGTCCTACTTTCGCGCATAAAAAATCACAACAAGTCTTATGTTACCTGTGGAGGAGTATAGGGAAAACTTCCTTGTATTGAAGAATGTGATAGTACTCAACTACCGATGTCGCTTTTGCAGATGGATCATTCACAAAGAGCGGACCAGTCATACTATTAAAGAGAAAGCCAAAAAATGTCATTATCCTTTAAAAGGGTATCACTTTTCATCAGGATGTACCATACAATGGTCTTATTTAATAAACTGATTAGTGGTTGATCAAAAGGGATGTAACCTAAAATCATAAAACTATCTAGTAGGTAAAGGCTTAGGCTAGAGCAAATGCAGAATAAAACTAGTGTTTAACTTGTGAAGCACAAAACTAAAACAACTAGGCTCAGCTTTGTGAACCAACAACTTATGGTAAGCAAGATAAACAACTATGTGATAGAAAGATATATAACATCAAACACTATTGCTATAAAAAAGTAAAGTGTATAAGTAAAGGGGCCGGGCAAGAGATAACCGAAGCACATAGAGATGACGATGTATCCGAAGTTCACACACTTGCGGAAGCTTCTGTATTTCTTGACTTACTCACGGGTTTTGCAGGTTCCACATCAATAACATGTTTTATTGTGGGGATCTCACTATGTAGACCCTCTGCACACACATCAGCTGCAGCCATGCAGGCTTTAGATTTTGTTTTGCTGTTTTTCTTATGTTTGCTGGCACCAACTGCTTGTTTGCTTTGCTTTGGAGTTGACAGTTTTGTAATCTGTTTTCATAGCTTGGACGTTCTATTCTCATCTTTCTCTTCCGCATTCTCATCTATTACAGAGTGCAATGAACCTTTTCCATGTTGTCGTGTTTGCTTGTTTAGTGAAGAAACAGAAGACCATTTCCTGAAACACGTGAAGTGTTATATTTACCATGATCCCAAAAAGTTATTGTCCTACTTCCACGCATAAAAAAATCACAACAAATCTTATGTTACCTGTGGAGGAGTATAGGGAAAACTTCCTTGTCTAGAAGAATTTGATAGTACTCAACTACCGATGTCGTTTTTGGAAATGGATCATTCACAAATAGCGGACCATTCATATTGTTAAAGAGAAAGCCAAAAAATGTCATTATCCTTGAAAAAGGGTATCACTTTTCATCGGGATGTACCATACAATGGTCCTATTTAATAAACTGATTAGTGGTTGATCAAAAGGGGTGTAACCTAAAATCATAAAACTATATAGTAGGTAAAGGCTTAGGCTAGAGCAAATGCGGAATAAAACTAGTGTTTAACTTGTCAAGCACAAACCTAAAACA
Source organism: Aegilops longissima (assembly GCA_021605205.1). Lineage (NCBI taxonomy): Eukaryota > Viridiplantae > Streptophyta > Magnoliopsida > Poales > Poaceae > Aegilops > Aegilops longissima. The sequence goes on along the minus strand of CM038680.1, from coordinate 511,178,565 downwards.
ACTAGGCTCACCTATGTGAACCAACAACTTATGGTAAGCAAGATAAACAACTATGTGATAGCAATATATATAATATCAAACACTATGTCTATCACAAAGTAAAGTGCATAAGTAAAGGGCCCGGGTAAGAGATAACCGAGGCACATACAGATGACGATTTATCCCGAAGTTCACACCCTTGCGGAAGCTTTTGTATTTCTTGACTTACTCACGGGTTTTGGAGGTTCCACCTCAAGAACATGTTTTATTGTGGGGATCTCACTATCTAGACCCTCTGCACAGACATCAGCTGCAGCCATGCAGGGTTTAGATTTTCTTTTGTTGTTTTTCTTATGCTTGCTAGCACCAACTGCTTGTTTGCTTTGCTTTGGAGTTGACACTTTTGTAATTTGTTTTTGCAGCTTGGACGTTCTATTCTCATCTTGCTCTTCCACATTTTCATCTGTTATGGAGTGCAATGAACCTTTTCCATGTAGACGTGGCTGCTCGTTTAGTGAAAAATCTGAAGACCATTTCCTGAAAAACGTGAAGTGTCATATTTACCATGATCCTAAAAAGTTATTGTCCTACTTTCAAGCATAAAAAGAATCACAACAAATCTTATGTTACCTGTGGAGGAGTATAGGGAGAACTTCCTTGTTTGGAAGAATGTGATAATAATCAACTACCGATGTCGTTTTTGGAAATATATCATTCACCAATAGCAGAAGAGTCATACTGTTATAGAGAAAGCCAAAAAATGTCATTATCCTTGAAAAAGGGTATCACTTTTCATCGAGATGTACCATACAGTGGTCTGATTTAATAAATTTATTAGTGGTTGATAAAAAGGGATGTGAACTAAAATCATAAAACAATCTAGTAGGTAAAGGCTTAGGCTAGAGCAAATGCGGAATAAAACTAGTGTTTAATTTGTCTAGCACAAAACTAAAACAACTAGGCTCACCTATGTCGCCGACAACTTATGGTAAGCAAGATAAATAACTATGTGATAGCAAGATATATAAAATCAAACACTATGGCTATCGCAAAGTAAAGTGCATATGTAAAGGGCTCGGGAAAGAGTTAACCGAGGCACATAGAGATGACGATGTATCCCGAAGTTCACACCCTCGCGGAAGCTTCTGTATTTCTTGACTTACTCACGGGTTTTGGAGGTTCCACCTCAATAACATGTTTTATTGTGGGGATCTCACTATCTAGACCCTCTGCACAGACGTCAGTTGCAGCCATGCAGGCTTTAGATTTTCTTTTGTTGTTTTCCTTGTGCTTGCTGGCACCAAGTGCTTGTTTGCTTTGCTTTGGAGTTGACACTTCTGTAATTTGTTTTCCCAGCTTGGACATTCTATTCTTATCTTGCTCTTCCACATTTTCACCTACTACGGAGTTCAATGAATCTTTTCCATGTTGACGTGGTTGCTCGTTTAGTGAAGAATCAGAAGATCATTTCCTGAAACACGTGAAGTGTCATATTTACCAAGATCCCCAAAAGTTATTGTCCTACTTTCGCGCATAAAAAATCGCAACAAGTCTTATGTTACCTGTGGAGGAGTATAAGGAAAACTTCCTTGTATTGAAGAATGTGATAGTACTCAACTACCGATGTCGCTTTTGGAAATGGATCATTCACAAATAGCGGACCAGTCATACTGTTAAAGAGAAAGCCAAAAAATGTCATTATCCTTTAAAAAGGGTATCACTTTTCATCGGGATGTACCGTACAATGGTCTTATTTAATAAAATGATTAGTGGTTGATCAAAAGGGATGTAACCTAAAATCATAAAACTATCTAGTAGCTAAAGGCTTAGGCTAGAGCAAATGCGGAATAAAACTAGTGTTTAACTTGTCAAGCACAAAACTAAAAAATCTAGGCTCAACTATGTGAACCAAAAACTTATGGTAAGCAAGATAAACAACTATGTGATAGCAAGATATATAATATCAAACACTATGGCTATCACAAAAGTAAAGTGCATAAGTAAAGGGCCCGGGTAAGAGAAAACCGTGGCACATAGAGATGACGAAGTATCCCGAAGTTCACACCCTTGCGGAAGCTTCTGTATTTCTTGACTTACTCACGGGTTTTGGAGGTTCCACCTCAATAACATGTTTTATTATGGGGATCTCACTATCTAGACCCTCTGCACAGACATCAGCTACAGCCATGCAGGCTTTAGATTTTCTTTTGTTGTTTTTCTTATGCTTGCTGGCACGAACTGCTTGTTTGCTTTGCTTTGGAGTTGACACTTTTGTAATTTGTTTTCATAGCTTGGACGTTCTATTCTCCTCTTTCTCTTCCGCATTTTCATCTATTACGGAGTGCAATGAACCATTTCCATGTTTTCGTGGTTGCTCGTTTAGTGAAGAATCAGAATACCATTTCCTGAAACACGTGAAGTGTCATATTTACCATGATCCCAAAAAGTTATTGTCCTACTTTCGCGCATAAAAAATCACAACAAATCTTATGTTACGTGTGGAGGAGTATAGGGAAAACTTCCTTGTCTGGAAGAATGTGATAGTACTCAACTACCGATGTCGTTTTTGGAAATGGATCATTAACAAATAGCGAACCAGTCATACTGTTAAAGAGAAAGCCAAAAAATGTCATTATCCTTGAAAAAGGGTATCACTTTTCATCGGGATGTACCAGACAATGGTCTTATTTAATAAACTGATTAGTGGTTGATCAAAAGGGATGTAACCTAAAATCATAAAACTATATAGTAGGTAAAGGCTTAGGCTAGAGCAAATGTGGAATAAAACTAGTGTTTAACTTGTCAAGCACAAACCTAAAACAACTAGGCTCACCTATGTGAACCAACAACTTATGGTAAGCAAGATAAACAACTATGTGATAGCAAGATATATAATATCAAACACTATGGCTATCACAAAGTAAAGTGCATAAGTAAAGGGCTCGGGTAAGAGATAACCGAGGCACATAGAGATGACGAAGTATCCCGAAGTTCACACCCTCGCGGAAGCTTCTTTATTTCTTGACTTACTCATGGTTTCTGGAGGTTCCACCTCAATAACATGCTTTATCGTGGGGATCTCACTATCTAGACCCTCTTCACAGACATCAGCTGTAGCCATGTAGGCTTTAGATTTTGTTTTGTTGTTTTTCTTATGCTTGCTGGCACCAAGTGCTTGTTTGCTTTGCTTTGGAGTTGACACTTTTGTAATTTGTTTTCACAGATTGGAAGTTCTATTCTCATCTTGCTCTTCCAAATTTAGATCTATTACGGAGTTCAATGAACCTTTTCCATGTTGACGTGGTTGCTCGTGTAGTGAAGAATCAGAAGATCATTTCCTGAAACACGTGAAGTGTCATATTTACCATGATCCTCAAAAGTTATTGTCCTACTTTCGCGCATAAAAAATCACAACAAGTCTTATGTTACCTGTGGAGGAGTATAGGGAAAACTTCCTTGTATTGAAGAATGTGATAGTAATCAACTACCGATGTCGCTTTTGGAAATGGATCATTCACAACTAGCGGACCGGTCATACTGTTAAAGAGAAAGCCAAAAAATGTCATTATCCTTTAAAAAGGGTATCACTTTTCATCGGGATGTACCATCAATGGTATTATTTAATAAACTGATTAGTGGTTGATCAGAAGGGATGTAACCTAAAATCATAAAACTATCCAGTAGGTAAAGGCTTAGGCTAGAGCAAATGTGGAATAAAACTAGTGTTTAACTTGTCAAGCACAAAACTAAAAAAACTAGGCTCACCTATGTGAACCAACAAATTATGGTAAGCAAAATAAACAACTATGTGATAGCAATATATATAATACCAAACACTATGGCTATCACCAAGTAAAGTGCATAAGTAAAGGGCCCGGGTAAGAGAAAACCGAGGCACATAGAGATGACGATGTATCCCGAAGTTCACACCCTTGCGGAAGCTTCTGTATTTCTTGACTTACTCACGGGTTTTGGAGGTTCCACCTCAATAACATGTTTTATTGTGGGGATCTCACTATCTAGACCCTCTGCACAGACATCAGCTGCAGCCATGCAGGCTTTAGATTTTCTTTTGCTGTTTTTCTTATGCTTGCTGGCACGAACTGCTTGTTTGCTTTGCATTGGAGTTGACACTTTTGTAATTTGTTTTCATAGCTTGGACGTTCTATTCTCCTCTTTCTCTTCCGCATTTTCATCTATTACGGAGTGCAATGAACCATTTCCATGTTGTCGTGGTTGCTCGTTTAGTGAAGAATCAGAATACCATTTCCTGAAACACGTGAAGTGTCATATTTACCATGATCCCAAAAAGTTATTGTCCTACTTTCGCGCATAAAAAAATCACAAAAAATCTTATGTTACGTGTGGAGGAGTATAGGGAAAACTTCCTTGTCTGGAAGAATGTGATAGTACTCAACTACCGATGTCGTTTTTGGAAATAGATCATTAACAAACAACGGACCAGTCATACTGTTAAAGAGAAAGCCAAAAAATGTCATTATCCTTGAAAAATGGTAGCACTTTTCATCGGGATGTACCAGACAATGGTCTTATTTAATAAACTGATTAGTGGTTGATCAAAAGGGATGTAACCTAAAATCATAAAACTATATAGTAGGTAAAGGCTTAGTCTATAGCAAATGTGGAATAAAACTAGTGTTTAACTTGTCAAGCACAAACCTAAAACAACTAGGCTCACCTATGTGAACCAACAACTTATGGCAAGCAAGATAAACAACTATGTGATAGCAAGATATATAACATCAAACACTATGGCTATCACAAAGTAAAGTGCATAATTAAAGGGCCCGGGTAAGAGATAACCGAGGCACATAGAGATGACGATGTATCCCGAAGTTCACACCCTCGCGGAAGCTTCTTTATTTATTGACTTACTCACGGGTTTTGGAGGTTCCACCTCAAAAACATGTTTTATCGTGGGGATCTCACTATCTAGACCCTCTTCACAGACATCAGCTGCAGCCATGCAGGCTTTAGATTTTCTTTTGTTGTTTTTCTTATGCTTGCTGGCACCAACTGCTTGTTTGCTTTGCTTTGGAGTTTACACTTTTGTAATTTGTTTTCGCAGCTTGGACGTTCTATTCTTAGCTTGCTCTTCCACATTTTCATCTGTTACGGAGTGCAATGAACCTTTTCCATGTTGACGTGGTTGCTCGTTTAGTGAAGAATCAGAAGACCATTTCCTGAAACACGTGAAGTGTCATATTTACCATGATTCCAAAAAGTTATTGTCCTACTTTCACGCATAAAAAAATCACAACAAATCTTATGTTACATGTGGAGGAGTATAGAGAAAACTTCCTTGTATGGAAGAATGTGATAATAATCAACTACCGATGTCGTTTTTGGAAATGGATCATTCACCAATAGCAGACCAGTCATACCGTTGAAAAGAAAGCCAAAAAATGTCATTATCCTTGAAAAAGGGTATCACTTTTCATTGGGATGTACCATACAATGGTCTTATTTAATAAATTTATTAGTGGTTGATCAAAACGGATGTAACCTAAAATCATAAATCAATCTAGTAGGTAAAGGCTTAGGCTAGAGCAAATGCGGAATAAAACTAGTGTTTAATTTGTCAAGCACAAAACTAAAACAACTAGGCTCACCTATGTGAACCACCAACTTATGGTAAGCAAGATAAACAACTATGTGATAGCAAGATATATAACATCAAAAACTATGGCTATCAAAAAGTAAATTGCATAAGTAAAGGGCCCGGGTAAGAGATAACCGAGGCACACAGAGATGACGATGTATCCCGAAGTTCACACCTTTGCGGAAGCTTCAGTATTTCTTGACTTACTCATGGGTTTTGCTGGTTCCACCTCAATAACATGTTTTGTTGTGGGGATCTCACTATCTAGACCCTCTGCACAGACATCAGCTGCAGCCATGCAGGCTTTAGATTTTCTGTTGCTGTTTTTCTTATGCTTGCTGGCACCAACCGCTTGTTTGCTTTGCTTTGGAGTTGACACTTTTGTAATTTGTTTTCACAGCTTGGAAGTTCTATTCTCATCTTTCTCATCCGCATTTTCATCTATTACGGAGTGCAATGAACCTTTTCCATGTTGACGTGGTTGCTCGTTTAGTGAAGAATCAGAAGACCATTTCCTAAAACACGTGAAGTGTCATATTTACCATGATCCCAAAAAGTTATTGTCCTACTTTCGTGCATAAAAAATCACAACAAATCTTATGTTACTTGTGGAGGAGTATAGGGAAAACTTCCTTGTGTGGGAGAATGTGATAGTACTCAACTATCGATGTCATTTTTGGAAATGGATCATCCACAAATGGCGGACCAGTCATACTGTTAAAGAGAAAGCCAAAGAATGTCATTATCCTTGAAAAAGGGTATCACTTTTCATCGGGATGTACCAGACAATGGTCTTATTTAATAAACTGATTAGTGGTTGATCAAAAGGGATGTAACGTAAAATCATAAAACTATATAGTAGGTAAAGGCTTAGGCTAGAGCAAATGCGGAATAAAACTAGTGTTTAACTTGTCAAGCACAAACCTAAAACAACTAGGCTCACCTATGTGAACCAACAACTTATGGTAAGCAAGATAAACAACTATGTGATAGCAAGATATATAACATCAAACACTATGTCTATCACAAAGTAAAGTGCATATGTAAAGGGCCCGGGTAAGAGATAACCGAGGCACGTAGAGATGACAATGTATCGCGACGTTCACACCCTCGCCGAAGCTTCTGTATTTCTTGACTTACTCACGGGTTTTGGAGGTTCCACCTCAATAACATGTTTTATTATGGGGATCTCACTATCTAGACCCTTTGCACAGACATCAGCTGCAGCCATGCAGGCTTTAGATTTTCTTTTTTTGTTTTTCTTATGCTTGCTGGCACCAACTGCTTGTTTGCTTTGTTTTGGAGTTGACACTTTTGTAATTAGTTTTCGCAGCTTGGACGTTCTATTCTCATCTTGCTCTTCCACATTTTCATCTGTTACGGAGTGCAACGAACCTTTTCCATGTTGACGTGGTTGCTCGTTTAGTGAAAAATCGGTAGACCATTTCCTGAAAGACGTGAAGTGTCATATTTACCACGATCCCAAAAAGTTATTGTCCTACTTTCGCGCATAAAAAAATCACAACAAATCTTATTTTACCTGTGGAGGAGTGTAGCGAAAATTTCCTTGTATGGAAGAATGTGAGAATAATCAACTACCGATGTCGTTTTTGGAAATGGATCATTCACCAATAGTAGACCAGTCATACTGTTAAGGAGAAAGCCAAAAAATGTCATTATTCTTGAAAAAGGGTATGACTTTTCATCGGGATGTACCATACAGTGGTCTTATTTAATAACCTTATTAGTGCTTGATCAAAAGGGATGTAACCTAAAATCATAAAACAATCTAGTAGGTAAAGGCTTAGTCTAGAGCAAATGCGGAATAAAACTAGTGTTTAATTTGTCTAGCAAAAAAACTAAAACAACTAGTGGCACCTGTGTGCACCAACAACTTATGGTAAGCAAGATAAATAACTACGTGATAGCAAGATATATAAAATCAAACACTATGGCTATCACAAAGTAAAGTGCATATGTAAAGGGCCCGTGTAAGAGATAACCGAGCTACATAGAGATGACGATGTATCCCGAAGTTCACACCCTTGCGGAAGCTTCTGTATTTCTTGACTTACTCACGGGTTTTGGAGGTTCCACATCAATAACATATTTTATTGTGGGGATCTCACTATCTAGACCCGCTGCACAGACATCAGCTGCAGCCATGCAGGCTTTAGATTTTCTTTTGATGTTTTTCTTATGCTTGCTGGCACCAACTGCTTGTTTGCTTTGCTTTGGAGTTGACACTTTTGTAATTTGTTTTCATAGCTGGGACGTTCTATTCTCATCTTTCTCTTCCGCATTTCATCTATTACGGAGTGCAATGAACCTTTTCCATGTTGACGTGGTTGCTCGTTTAGTGAACAATCAGAAGACCATTTCCTGAAACACGTGAAGTGTCATATTTACCACGATCCCAAAAAGTTATTGTCCTACTTTCGCGCATAAAAAAATCACAAAAAAATCTTATATTACCTATGGAGGAGTATAGGGAAAACTTCCTTGTATGGAAGAATGTGAGAATAATCCACTACCGATGTCGTTTTTGGAAATGGATCATTCACAAATAGCGGACCAGTCATACTGTTAAAGAGAAAGCCAAAAAATTTCATTATCCTTGAAAAAGGGTATCACTTTTCATCGGGATGTACCAGACAATGGTCTTATTTAATAAACTGATTAGTGGTTGATCAAAAGGTATGTAACCTAAAATCATAAAACTATATAGTAGGTAAAGGCTTAGGCTAGAGCTAATGCGGAATAAAACTAGTGTTTAACTTGTCAAGCACAAACCTAAAACAACTAGGCTCACCTATGTGAACCAACAACTTATGGTAAGCAAGATAAACAACTATGTGATAGCAAGATATATAACATCAAACACTATGGCTATCACAAATTAAAGTGCATAAGTAAAGGGCTCGGGTAAGAGATAACCGAGGCACATAGAGATGACGATGTATCCCGAAGTTCACACCCGCGCGGAAGCTTCTGTATTTCTTGACTTACTCACGGGTTTTGGAGGTTCCACCTCAATAACATGTTTTATTATGGGGATCTCACTATCTAGACCCTCTGCACAGACATCAGCTGCAGCCATGCAGGGTTTAGATTTTCTTTTTTTGTTTTTCTTATGCTTGCTAGCCACCAACCGCTTGTTTGCTTTGCTTTGGAGTTGACACTTTAGTAATTAGTTTTCGCAGCTTGGACGTTCTATTCTCATCTTGCTCTTCCACATTTTCATCTGTTACGGAGTGCAATGAACCTTTTCCATGTTGACGTGGTTGCTCGTTTAGTGAAAAATCGGTAGACCATTTCCTGAAACACGAGAAGTGTCATATTTACCACGATCCCAAAAAGTTATTGTCCTACTTTCGCGCATAAAAAAATCACATCAAAACTTATGTTACCTGTGGAGGAGTATAGCGAAAACTTCCATGTATGGAAGAATGTGAGAATAATCAACTACCGATGTCGTTTTTGGAAATGGATCATTCACCAATAGTAGACCAGTCATACTGTTAAGGAGAAAGCCAAAAAATGTCATTATCCTTGAAAAAGGGTATCACTTTTCATCGGGATGTACCATATAGTGGTCTTATTTAATAACCTTATTAGTGCTTGATCAAAAGGGATGTAACCTAAAATCATAAAACAATTTAGTAGGTAAAGGCTTAGGCTAGAGCAAATGCGGAATAAAAGTAGTGTTTAATTTGTCTAGCAAAAAACTAAAACAACTAGTGTCACATGTGTGCACCAACAACTTATGGTAAGCAAGATACATAACTATGTGATAGCAAGATATATAAAATCAAACACTATGGCTAGCACAAAGTAAAGTGCATATGTAAAGGGCCTGGGTAAGAGATAACCGAGCTACATAGAGATGACGATGTATCACGAAGTTCACACCCTTGCGGAAGCTTGTGTATTTCTTGACTTACTCCCGGGTTTTGGAGGTTCCACCTCAATAACAAGTTTTATTGTGGGGATCTCACTATCTAGACCCTCTGCACAGACATCAGCTGCAGCCATGCAGGCTTTAGATTTTCTTTTGATGTTTTTCTTATGCTTGCTGGCACCAACTGCTTGTTTGCTTTGCTTTGGAGTTGACACTTTTGTAATTTGTTTTCATAGGTGGGACGTTCTATTCTCATCTTTCTCTTCCGCATTTTCATCTATTAAGGAGTGCAATGAACCTTTTCCATGTTGATGTGGTTGCTCGTTTGGTGAGCAATCAGAAGACCATTTCCTAAAACACGTGAAGTATCATATTTACCATGATCCCAAAAAGTTATTGTCCTACTTTCGTGCATAAAAAAATCACAACAAATCTTATGTTACCTTTGGAGGAGTATAGGGAAAACTTCCTTGTCTAGAAGAATGTCATAGTACTCAACTACCGATGTCGTTTTTGGAAATGGATCATTCACAAATAGCGGACTAGTCATACTGTTAAAGAGAAAGCCAAAAAATGTCATTATCCTTGAAAAAGGGTATCACTTTTCATCGGGATGTACCAGACAATGGTCTTATTTAATAAACTGATTAGTGGTTGATCAAAAGGGATGTAACCTAAAATCATAAAACTATATAGTAGGTAAAGGCTTAGGCTAGAGCAAATGCAGAATAAAACTAGTGTTTAACTTGTCAAGCACAAACCTAAAACAACTAGGCTCACCTATGTGAACCAACAACTTATGGTAAGAAAGATAAACAACTATGTGATAGCAAGATATATAACATCAAACACTATGGCTATCACAAAGTAAAGTGCATAAGTAAAGGGCCCGGGTAAGAGATAACCGAGGCACATAGAGATGACGATGTATCCCGAAGTTCACACCCGCGCGGAAGCTTCTGAATTTCTTGACTTGCTCAATGGTTTTGGAGGTTCCACCTCAATAACATGTTTTATTGTGGGGATCTCACTATCTAGACCCTCTGCATAGACATCAGCTGCAACCATGCAGGCTTTAGATTTTCTTTTTTTGTTTTTCTTATGCTTGCTGGCACCAACTGCTTGTTTGCTTTGCTTTCGAGTTGACACTTTTGTAATTTGTTTTCGCAGCTTGGACGTTCTATTCTCATCTTGCTCTTCCACATTTTCATCTGTTACGGAGTGCAATGAACCTTTTCCATGTTGACGTGGTTGCTCGATTAGTGAAAAATCAGTAGACCATTTCCTGAAACACGTGAAGTGTCATATTTAACATGATCCCAAAATGTTATTGTCCTACTTTCGTGCATAAAAAATCACAACAAATCTTATGTTACCTGTGGAGGAGTATAGGGAAAATATCCTTGTATTGAAGAATGTGAGAATAATCAACTACCAATGTCGTTTTTGGAAATGGATCATTCACCAATAGTAGACCAGTCATACTGTTAAGGAGAAAGCCAAAAAATGTCATTATCCTTGAAAAAGGGTTTCACTTTTCATCGGGATGTACCATACAGTGGTCTTATTTAATAACCTTATTAGTGCTTGATCAAAAGGGATGTAACCTAAAATCGTAAAACAATCTAGTAGGTAAAGGCTTAGGCTAGAGCAAATGCGGAATAAAACTAGTGTTTAATTTGTCTAGCGTAAAACTAAAACAACTAGTGTCACATGAATGCACCAACAACTTATGGTAAGCAAGATAAATAACTATGTGATAGCAAGATATATAAAATCAAACACTATGGCTATCACAAAGTAAAGTGCATATGTAAAGGGCCTGGGTAAAAGATAACCGAGCTACATAGAGATGACGATGTATCCCGAAGTTCACACCCTTGTGGAAGCTTCTGTATTTCTTGACTTACTCACGGGTTTTGGCGGTTCCACCTCAATAACATGTTTTATTGTGGGGATCTCACTATCTGGACCCTCTACACAGACATCAGCTGCAGCCATGCAGGCTTTAGATTTTCTTTTGTTGTTTTTCTTATGCTTGCTGGCACCAACTGGTTAGTTGCTTTGCTTTGGACATGACACTTTTGTAATTTGTTTCGCAGCTTGGACGTTCTATTCTCATCTTTCTCTTCCGCATTTTCATCTATTACGGTGTGCAATGAACCTTTTCCATGTTGATGTGGTTGCTCGTTTAGTGAAGAATCAGAAGGCCATTTCCTGAAACACGTGAAGTGTCATATTTACCATGATCCCAAAAAGTTGTTGTCCTACTTTCGCGCATAAAAAAATCACAACAAATCTTATGTTACCTGTAACATCCCAAATTTTCAATTTGGATTGTTATACATAGATCATTCTTGCATAGCATATTTTATTGCATTTTCGCTCGTGATCCTCGAAATCCTAAGCAACTCAAGAACCCTCGGAGAGATTTGGATTTCCCGGTTTTCATATTTGATTTTTTTATCAAATATTGAAACGAGGATTTTGGTTTGAATTATTTTTCTCTCCGAAAAATATTTCATATTCAAAAAAATATGAGAGGAGATAATATGAATTCTCCACAGTAATTGAAATATTGGAGGAGAAATATTAAAATCAAATATTTAATTTTATTTGTATTTTATTGCAATTTTATTTGTATTTTATTGCAATTTTATTTGCATTAGAAAAATTGCACGTTTTCAAAATTGCATTTTAGGGCCAAGAAAATGTTCATCTCGTTATTAATATTTTATTTAGACGGTGAAAATTTGTTTTGGCATTTTTAGATTTTTATTTTTGTTTCTAGGATTTATTTTCTGGTCGGCGGAATTGTTTAAAAAAAACTTCTAGTGCCCGACTGGGCCGAGGCCCAGCCGAGCCGGCCCATCTCCCCCGCGCCGCCGTCTCCCACCTGGAGACCGCGCGCCGCCGCCGCCGACTCGGACCGGAGTCCGAGCCGGACTCCTCCTACCCGCCGCCTTGCCCGCTCCTCCAAGCCGCCCCACCCCCTCTTAAATACCCCCCGGACCCCCGCCACCACCACCAACCCCGCCCACCCAGCCCCACACATGCCGCGCGCGCCGCCTCTGCTGCGCCTCGCCGCCGTCATTGTGGCGCCCGCCGCCGCCCTCGCCCGCGCCGTGTCGCCGTTGCCTCGCAGCCTCAACCCCTTTGTCGGTGTACTAGAGTAGGGTACCCTAGTATCCCGAACTCGTGCGGGCAGCGATTCAGCACACCAGCTGCAAGGCTTGCCGGGTGACCGCCAAGGTCCTCCGTGGTTCCTTTGGAGCCATTCAAGAACAAAGTATTCAAGCCAAGGAGACAAGGCCCCGGCAAGAGGAGCTTGCCGGGAAGGCCACCCAAGGCACCTAGGAGACAAGGCCCCGGCAAGAGGAGCTTGCCGGGAAGGCCCGGTGAGCGACAAGCTTCCGGACGCGACAAGGCAACAACCGCGCCAAGGCGCTTGCCGCGGCAGACTACCAATCTGTACCTGCGCTCCAGCACATCCACTAACGTGTCGCCCTGGGACCTTTCCAGGCGCGCGTGGCAAGAAGCTGTGCAGCCAGCTGAGCACGGTGGCAAGTGGCGCTGACAAGATTGCCATCGTGGCAAGCGGTGGCACCCCTGACGGTCCCTGTTTGCACTGTTTGGGCGACGCAGACGGGCATTTAATGCCTTTGTCCCCTGCCGTCAGGGTTAGGTATGATACACTGTACAAGTAGCTGTACCAACCGCATTCTTTTTCCATTTCTACCCTTATCTACGTTGCCACCTGTCGGTGACCCCTTGAGCATATAAAAGGAGGCCCATGCGCAATGTAGAGGGGGGGTGGGAAAGGTTCGAAGCCAGAAAACACTCACCTAGGTCTCGTTAGCAGCTGATGTGTACTGTAGCACTCGGCGCTCCCTAGCAAGAACTCAATACAATCAGACAAGCAGCAGTAGGAGTGTTATCTCTCCGGAGAGCTCCGAAGCTGGGTAAACTGCTCGTGTGCTTCGCCTCGATCTGCTCTTCGTGCGATCTCCGCCCTCCGCCGAACCAAAAGGGGCTCGGTCCGCCGGTCCCATAGGTGTTCGTGGGGTCAGATCAGCTTCCCCGACATCTTTAGCGCGCCAGGTAGGGGGCGTCGAGGTTGTGTGAACCTGATCCGGCGTTCAAACGAGCTAGATCTTCATCGTCTTCATCGACATGCCACCGAAGAAGAAGTCTTCGGCGGCAGCGGATCCGTCCACGTCGATCCCACCACCACCGGAGCACACGGGTGGTGGGGTAGACGCCGGCGGAAGAACGGGCGTCAACGAGGGAGCCCATGTTGCTGCCAGGTCCAAGGACAAGGCGGCGCAGACCTCGGCGTCCGTACATGCACCGCGCCCATCTCAGGAGGCGCGGGACCGACAGCGTCATGGTACTCGCAGTACCATACGTTCGTTGGGCCAAGATCGAGCTTGTGGATCCCGGGATGCTCAAGACCAGCATGCACGCCTACAGGCTGGCACGAGCGAGGCACGGTCGCCTGGACGGGATACTGCTCCTTCTAACATAGTTAGAAGTCAGAGCATATCCCGCTCCTCGCGTCGTTCGCCACTGCCACCCACCACTCCAGCAGAAGCTTTGGCGAGAGCTCAACTGCTCCTGGATTACACTCCAACAGCCGACAAGGTCGATGAATGGAGGGCCACCATTCAGAGTCTCGTCGGCTTTGTCAACGGCGACGCTCCGCGGCAGCCGAGTACATCGCTGCCGCGGCAAGACTGCCAAGCACGAGCCGGTGGCGACGAACCCTCGGATCGCCAACTCGTCGGATCCACCTCGATAGCGACTCCACCGCGTCATCAGATCCACGAGCTTGTCGCGATCAGCGCCAAGTTCTTCACGAACGACAGCAAGAAGACGCTCGAACTCGCATTGAGCGCTGAAGAGAAGCGCGGCGTCAATCAGACCAGCGCGCTGGGCCCTCTGTCGACATGCATGCGCCAGGGGAACCAGGCGACTTGCCGTATGCGGGAGGTTGCCCTGCGTTCACTCGTGAGCTGCGGCAAGTCAAGTGGCCCAGCAAGAAGAATTTCAAGCCAGACGTACCAGAGAAGTACGACGGCAAGACGCATCCGTCGGAGTTCCTCAGCATCTACACCATTGCGGTGCAAGCTGCCGGGGGGCGAGACGACAAGATCCTGGCCAACTACTTCCCGCTGGTGCTCAAACCCAATGTCAGATCCTGGCTCATGCACTTGCCGGACAACTCCATATCCTCTTGGGTAGATCTGTGCCATCAGTTTGTCGGCGCCTTTACAGGCAGCCACAAGCCTCATGGCCAAGAGAGCGACCTTCATCTGCTCGCCCAGAAGGAAGGAGAGCCCCTGCGCAAGTACATTCAGAGATTCAGCCGTGTACAGCACAACATCCCAGACGTCCAACCTGCCGCTGTAATCAGCGCGTTTCATCAGAACGTGCGAAACCGCAGGATGCGGGAGGAGATGGCGATGTGCAAGATCAGATACGTCAGTGAGCTATATGCCCTGGCCGACAAGTGTGCGCGTGCTGAGGAAGGAGGAAAATCCCCGGAGAGAATTTAGAAGCAGGAGGATCGGATAGTGAGGAGGCTGCCCCGGCAAAGAAAAACCGGCGGCGGAACAACAGGAAGAAGAAAGGCAAAGATGTGCTAGTTGTTGAGCAGTCCGGCAACGGAGGTGGCGCCAAGAAAGCCAAAGTTGGTAACTCCGGCAAGGAGGTTGCCGCTGGCACCAACTGCCAGGCTGTGGCGGTCGCCGACAAGCAGGACGGAGCCAACAAGCAGTACTGCAAAATCCACCGCACCAAGGGCCATGACCTCCAGAGCTGCAAGAAGGTTGAGCAGCTTGTTGAACAGCAAAAGGCCGAATACGAGCGACGCGACAAGGAGAAGGCCCAGGAAGGTGCTGGCGGAGCTAGCAAGAAACGCCCCGGCCGGGGAGGACGCTGCGGCAAGGCCAAGCAGCGGCAAGGAGACAGACCTCCCCGCGGCCGTGACAAGGATGAAGATGACGACGACTATGAAGATATGGATGATGACGAGACCGACGAGCAGGAGTTTCAGAAAGCCACAGAGGTCTTGTGCATTGACGGTGGTGCTTCTCTGCATACTTCACACCGCCAACTCAAGCAGTGGATGCGGGAAGTCAATGCGGTAGAACCATCCATCGAGTCACGGAAGCCTCTGAAATGGTCAAGCACGCCTATCATCTTTGATATTGAGGACCACCCTGATCGCATAACTGCGGTCGGGTGCTTGCCGATGTTGGTTTCACCAACTATCCGCAACCTCAAGGTCACTAAGATGCTAGTTGACGGCGGGGCCGGCTTGAACCTGATCTCCTCCGCGGTGCTCCAGAAACTCCGGATCCTCGATGGCGAGCTCGAAGAGACCGCACATTCAAGGAATCAATCCGGAAGGAGCAAGCGAAGGAAAGATCACGCTGCCGTGATGTTTGGCAGCGAGTTGAACTTCAGGACTGAGAGGGTCACTTTTGACGTTGCTGACTTTCCATTGCCTTACAATGGGATACTTGGCCGTCCAGCACTCGCCAAATTCATGGCAGCCTCTCATTATGCATACAACATGCTGAAGATGCCAGGTCCGATAAGTGTCATCTCTGTCCCTGGCGACAAGAAAGATGCCCTTATCTGCGTCGACAAGATCTACCGGGAAGCAGCAGCCGCAACAGATCACAAGCCACTTGCCGCTGAAGCTCCCGGGGGGAAGAAGAAGACCAAGTCCGGCAAGAGTTCTGATGCCCACTCCGGCAAGCGCACCTCTTCGGAGTGCTCCGCTACCGTCGAGGACGCACCATCGAGCTCCACCGGCAAGTGTAAGAAGACGATGGCAGCTCCACCAGAGACCAAGAAGGTGTCCGCCAAGGAGGATGGCGCTGGTGGTACCTTCACCATCAGTGCCACTCTCGACCCTAAATAGGAAGGCGCGCTCGTTGCTTTCCTGCGGGCGACCGTCGACGTGTTTGCATGGCAACCGTCTGACATCCCCGGTGTTCCCAGGAAAGTAATTGAGCACCATCTTGTCGTCTGTCCTCATCGCGCGCCCGTCAAGCGAAAGTCGAAGCAAGCGGTGGGCGCCAAGAATTCATCGCAGAAGAAATCAAGAAGTTGGAAGCGAGGGCCTTGTCGAGGAGTGCTCCATCCTCGTGGTTGGCCAATCCTGTACTTGCGCAAGAAGGCAAACGGGAAATGGAGGCTTTGTATCGACTTTACCGATGTCAATAAAGCTCGTCCCAAAGACCCATTTCCCTTGCCGCGCATCGACCAGATTGTTGACTCCACAGCCGGATGTGATTTGCTTTCATTTCTTGATGCATACTCAGGATACCATCAGATCTTCATGGTAGAAGAGGATGAGGAGAAGACCGCATTCATCACCCCATGTGGCACATACTGTTTCGTACGGATGCCTTTCGGTTAAAAGAATGCTGGTTCAACATTTGCAAGGGTAGTCCATGACGCTTTTGAGCCGCAAATACACAGAAATGTGGAGGCCTACATGGATGACATAGTGGTCAAGAGCAAGGACAAGGCAGCTGTGATACAAGATTTGGATGAAACCTTTGCAAATCTGCGCAAGATCAACCTCAAGCTTAACCCCGAGAAGTGTGTGTTTGGAGTTCCCTCCGGCAAGCTTCTCGGGTTCTTCGTGTCTCAGCGGGGAATTGAAGCTAATCCCGAGAAGATCAAGGCCATTGAGCAGATTGAAGCACCAAAGCGCGTCAAGGATGTACGAAGACTTGCCGGTTGCGTAGCTGCTCTCACCAGGTTTATCTCTAGGTCTGCTGAGCGCGCCCTGCCATTTTTCAAAATATTGAAAAAGGCAGGTCCAATGAAATGGACTCCGGAAGCGGAGGCTGCGCTGCAGAATTTGAAGAGATACCTGTCCTCCACTCCAATACTTGTCGCACCTAAGCCAGAAGAGAAGTTGCTGCAATATATAGCGGCAACCAATCAAGTGGTTAGTGCTGCATTAGTAGCGGAGAGGGAGGCGGATGATGAGCCGGCAACCATGGCAGATGCATCCAGCGACAAGCAGGGGGCTTCACCGGCGAGCTCTGGTCCCGACGAT
The DNA here is from genome assembly GCA_021605205.1 of Aegilops longissima. NCBI lineage: Eukaryota > Viridiplantae > Streptophyta > Magnoliopsida > Poales > Poaceae > Aegilops > Aegilops longissima. The sequence continues at coordinate 511,160,976 of CM038680.1, read as the reverse complement.
GATGGATCTGCGCAGACGCATGAGAAAATGCAGAAGAGAATGGTGCAGTGCCCAGTTTACTTTGTCAGTTCCCTTCTGCAGGGGGCTAGGTCAAGGTACTCTGGTGTGCAAAAATTGCTTTTCGGCCTTCTCATGGCCTCGAGAAAGCTGCGCCATTACTTCCAAGCACATGAGATCACAGTCGTCACTCATTTTCCGCTGAAGAGGATACTGCAAAATCCAGAGGCAACAGGCAGGATTGTCGAGTGGGCACTAGAACTGTCAAGCTTTGGTCTCAAGTTTGAGAGCACCTCAACCATCCAAAGCAGAGAATTGGCAGAGTTCATAGCAGAATGGACGCCAACGCAAGATGAAGAAATTCCGGAAACGAGCATCCCCGTCAAGGAAGCAAGCAAAGAGTGGTTGATGTACTTTGATGGTGCCTTCTCGCTGCAAGGCGCCGGTGCGGGTGTCGGTGTCAAAACCGGCGGATCTCGGGTAGGGGGTCCCGAACTGTACGTCTAGGCGGATGGTAACAGGAGACAAGGGACACGATGTTTTACCCAGGTTCGGGCCCTCTTGATGGAGGTAAAACCCTACGTCCTGCTCGATTGATATTGATATTGTGGATGTTTACAAGAGTGGATCTACCACGAGATCAAGGAGGCTAAACCCTAGAAGCTAGCCTATGGTATGATTGTAAGGGTTGTTGATGATGTGATGTAGTCCTACGGACTAAAGCCATCCGGTTTATATAGACACCGGAGAGGGCTAGGGTTACGTAGAGTCGGTTACAATGGTAGGAGATCTACATATCCGTATCGCCAAGCTTGCCTTCCACGCCAAGGAAAGTCCCATCCGGACACGGCGAGAAGTCTTCAATCTTGTATCTTCATAGTCTTGGAGTCCGGTCGATGATGATAGTCCGGCCAATGATAGTTCGGCTGATGATGGTAGTCCGGCTATCCGGACACCCCCTAATCCAGGACTCCCTCAGTAGCCCCTGAACCAGGCTTCAATGACGATAAGTCCGTCGCGTATGTTGCTTGGCATTGCAAGGTGGGTTCCTCCTCCGAATGATAGAAGATTGTGAACACCAGGATAGTGTCCAGCTCTGCAAAATAAATTCCACGTTCCACCGTAGAGAGAATAATAATATATACACAAGCTCAATCTGCTGACGTTTTTTTGTGGCATGACGTAACACCACTACCAAGCCATTACTTGAATTGTTTTTTACTTTACCACCTCAGCGCATTTAGCGAAGCGGTTTCCTTGGCACGTCTTGTCGAAGCAGAGATCGTGTTTCCCCTTAATCCGGGATTCTCATCAATATGGGCGTGGGTAACCCAACCGCGCCATTGATGGTGACGCTTGGGAGATAAGCGAGTTTTACCAGGCCGGTGGGGGACGTGTAAGACTTCGCCCGCCCATATAAGGGATAAGGATTCACCTTCTCACCTACGCCTTATTCCTCCTTTGCTTATCCATCTCCGCGCACTCGAGCTCCAGCGCCCAAGTTCGCGCATCTCATCTCAACCTTCTCCGAACATGTCCGGAGCGGGAGGTAAATGGTTGGCCTCCACCGTTAAGGAGGAGCAAATCGCCAAACTGCACGGCGCCGGATACCTCTCCAGCGACATCGCGCACCGGCTGCCCGACGAGGGGCAGCTCCTCCCCACCCCCAGCCCCATGAGAGGGTTGTCTTTCTTTCCCACTTCCTCCGCGGACTGGGCTTTCCACTTCACCCCTTTGTCCGGGGGCTCATGTTCTACTACGGCCTGGATTTCCATGATCTGGCGCGAACTTCATCCTCAACATCTCGGCGTTTATCGTGCGTGTGCGAGGCCTTCCTCTGCATCCAGCCCCACTTCGACTTGGCTCAAGACCTTCATGTCAAGCCGAAGGTAGTGAAGGGCACTCAAGCGGAGTCGGAGGCGCCATGTTGGGCAAGATGCCCATCGTCCTTTAGTTGAAGGGGCCTTCGTGGAATCCGTCAAGGGATGGCAATCGGGGTGGTTCTATATCACCGAGCAGCGTGACCCTACATGGGGCGGCCCCGAGTTTAGATCTGGTATCCCCACGCAGCTCACCTCCTGGAAAGAGAAGGGCTTGCTATGGGGTAGTTCGGAGGAGCCGACGGGACACCAAGCCTGTATCAAGAAGCTGGTGAAGAAGCTCAGGCTGGTTAACGTGGTCCAGGTCATGCTCGTCCACCGGATACTCCCATGCCAAGAGCGGGCATTCAAACTGTGGGAGTTCGATCCGGAACAGCACCAGCGCTGAACAAGCTCTTGACACGATGTCTGAAGGCGCTGGAAGGTGCTGTTCAAGGTGCCGGTTCCCGCATCCGCGACGGAAGATCGCGGATTTCGCTCGCAGCGCCAAGCCAACGAGGTAAGTGATTCTACCCCTTTACGGGACACTTGTTTTTCATAGTTTGACTCTATGCGGGTTTTAATTTCCCCTTCTCCTTTGACAGGATTGGCTGAGGAAGGCGGAGCAGATTACCTGCCCGGCTCCTACGCCAGAAAATCCAGTGGACGCTCATCTAGCGAGGCTGCTGGTTCCGGCACCGCACGTGGTGCGGAGAAGAAAAACCAAGAAGGAGGCCACGGGTGCTCGAAAGAGCTCCCGCTTTCAGGTGTCCGACGACTCGGGCAGACTCCTCCCGAAAATGAGGAGGAGGAAGAGGACTCTCTCGGAGAAGGAGAGATCCAGGAGAGAGGAAGAGGAAGGCTTCCCCAGGGGAAGCCAAGGGTCAAGAGGGAAGGACTATTCCCGGACAGCTCCGCCAACATCAACATTGGCGAGGAAGAATGGCCTTCAAGGGCCAGGCCTCGGCGAGATCGTAAGTATCCGGATTCCTGAATGATTTATAATTTCTTTTTCTGCGTCACATAATGTCATTCTAATGCCGCATGCCTGTAGTCCGGCCAGTGATGATCTCCCCGCTTCATCGAGCGGGTCGTTGGCTCCGTCGGATGTAGACTCCATCCCGACCGCCTCCACCCCTCGCGACGCCGAGGGCGCCGAGTGGGATCCCAGAAGGGACCCATCGGGGAGGCTCGGGCGCCACGAGGCGTCCTCCGGACTTTGCGCCGGACTCCAACGGAACCCGCAGTGGTTCCGGAGTCCGCCGGCGCGCCGAGCGAAGGGCAAGACCGTGGCGCCGGGCGGCTTCCGTCCAACGGGCGCCGGGTGATTTGTTGGGCGCTGCAGAGCGCTTCCATCGAGGAAGAACACCGCACTATTATGAGTGCGGTGATCCGAAGTGCAGCTTCGCCAAGAGCGGGCTGACGAAGCTCGCAATAGCCTTCTATCGGGCTTTGAGGTAAGAAGTTAAAAATATGCAATGTAATACCGCATAGACGGTAGCCCCGATGCTCGGTTCGGTGTTCGGAAAGAAAAGCGGACTGAGGATCTAAAAAAGAAGTTATACGCAGGGTTGCTAAAAATTATGTCAATATGGGTTGCGAGCTGCGCTGCTGACCTCTGCCGCCTTGATCATGGAGGTCGGTGCTGTGAAGCAGAGCTCGGCGGTCAAGCAAGAGCTCGACCGCGCCAGAAGCAGCTCGGGACAAAGAAGGTGAGTAACACCACTTTGAACTTGTACCTTACAGAAAAGGATTTAGGTTGCAACAAGAAATAACAAGGAAAACATGGGTACTGCAGGGGCCACGAACGAGGTGGCGACCCTGAAGGAGGCCGTGTCCGTAGCCGAACGCAATGCGGCCGTGGTTCAGCAAGAGCTCCAGGCTCTCATGGAAAAGCATGAGAGTTTGGAGCGTGACTCAAAGACTCGAGAGTCCGAGCTTGCCTCGGCTCTCGAAAGTGCCAAAACTGCCAAGGCCGAGGCCCATAAGTCCCTTCAGGAGATTAAGTTGATGAGGAAGATAGCGGCGGGTAAGGCATTTTTCATGCAAAGCAAGCATGTGAATGTAAATTACGTGTTACTTACGAATTCAGAGCTCTCTAGGGCGTTTGCAGATCTACCTCATGGCGTGTCTCGATGCGCCCGCATTCTACCGAGCCGAGGAGGGAACTCAGCGGAGAAGGTCTTCGGTCTCGATATCTGAGACCGGCCATCCGTGCCCCTAGCGACCAGTGAAGCTGCTGGTCGAGATTCACAAGGTGCCCGAGCAGGCCATGAAGGGCCTCATAGTCCGGTGTGGCTGGAGAGGCCATGCACAGGAGCTACTTCGGCCTTGTCACGACGGTTGGTGGATCGTGCCCACAGGTGGAGGTTATCAAGCGCTCCGCTTTGTATTGAAGGTGCTCGTCGGGCCCTTGCCAGCGCAAAGGTGCATTGGGGAAAGCTGGATGCGGAGAAGCTGATCATCGACGCGCCACCAGCGGGCAAGGAACATCGTCGCCGAAATGTACTAGAAGGCTGTCTGAAGGGTGCCCGCAAGATTGCGGATGAGTGCCCAGGGATGTAATTATTGAGTAAATTCGCAATGTGTTATCACATGCGCTGAAAACTTTGTTCATATCGCTAAGCAACGCTTGTTAATTTGAAATATTACTCAGGCGGCCGTTTATTAAATCGAGAGATGGCAAGTCGTCGGCTTCAGCCCCATGCCACGAGTCTGGGGTGTTCGGGATAAACTTGAGCACTCTTGTTCCCATTTTGGGTCTATCTAGGGGGCGCTCAGCACAACGAACAAGGCAACCAGACTTATAGTGCTTGAACACTCTCACTTAGCCATAGAATTCTATAATTTTAAATTTGGTGAAGCCCCTAGTATTCGGAGGACCGAATTGGGCGCTATCCACGCCTTCGTCGGTCATAATCCGGAACTTCGCTCGAAGCGGCGTAGGTCTTTAAGGACCCGAAAGGACCTCTCGAACAGCGACCAGTCTCTCGCCTTATCATGACAGTCAGTTTTAGCTTTCTCCACTGAGGCGTTAACCCGGCTCAACCGGGGCGCAATCGCAGTGGTTCTCCCAGTGCTACCTTAGCCGATAGAACGGGACGTAAGGTGCCAAACATGGGAGCTGGGCAAACCCAACTATTGACCCAAGACATGATTCGGAGCCGATTCATATAATGCTATAAGTTCGGGGTGCCGCACTTGTGAAAGTTTGCGGACTTTATCACACCATAATGCGGAGAACAGAAGCCCCTGGTGTATTTGGCTGTACCAAAATGTACGGATGCAACATGTCGTAAATGAACATATATGTATATATAAGGTAATGCAATTATAGGTAAAAAAGTGCTGCATTTTATTCGAGAAGATATGCTATGAGTGCAGAATGATACAAATAGTGCAGAAAGCAAGGGATTGGACGAATTAAAGGCGTCTCCCTCCAGGGGTAGGCCGCGGATTGTTGCATTTAACAAATTTAATACTCGTGATGGAGACCACCTGAGTGTTCGTCGCGGCCTTTGTCCTTCCTTGGCTGTTGCATCATGAGTTCGGCAGGTTCGCCGCCGGACAGAGTTCTGTATAAAAAATAGAAAAATAAAAGAAAAAGGAGCGACACACTTGGGAGCCCCTGGTGTGGTCGAACTGCACTCTGGGTCAGTTGTGGTTGTGCCTTTCCCCCTATGCCCATGGTATCTCCAAGGCGTAATTATGTACGCGGAGAGCTTGTCTTACAATTTTGCGAGGGCTGGGGTTAAGGCCGCATTACTCTGCGATGCTCGGAGCGTGCCAGGTGGTCTTGGTTGATGTTGCTCCGGGCGCGTTTGGTCGTGTCTGGTCGTTTAACGGCCGGACTCGAGAATTGCCGAAAAAGGTTGTTCTGTACTTCTGCCGCGAGAGCCGCTGTATGTTCCTCCGTTCGGAGGGAGCGTTCCGTGTTTCCATTGACCGTGATGACTCCACGAGGGCCTGGCATCTTGAGCTTGAGGTATGCATAATGCGGCACCGCGTTGAATTTTGCGAACGCGGTTCGTCCGAGCAAAGCATGATAGCCGCTGCGGAACGGGACTATGTCGAAGATTAACTCCTCGCTTCGGAAATTATCCGGGGATCCGAAGACCACTTCCAGTGTAATTGAGCCTGTACAATTGGCCTCGACACCTGGTATGACACCTTTGAAGGTTGTCTTTGTAGGTTTAATCCTTGAAGGGTCTATGCCCATCTTGCGCACTGTATCCTGATAAAGCAGGTTCAGGCTACTGCCGCCGTCCATCAGGACTCTCGTGAGGTGAAATCCATTGATGATTGGGTCTAAAACCAATGCGGCGAATCCTCCATGGCGGATACTGGTCGGATGGTCTCTTCGATCGAAAGTGATCGGGCAAGAGGACCATGGGTTGAATTTTGGGGCGACTAGCTCCATCGCGTATACGTCCCTTAGTGCACGCTTCCGCTCCCTCTTGGGAATATGCGTTGCGTATATCATGTTTACCGTCCGAACTTGAGGGGGGAATCCCTTTTGTCCTATGTTGTTCGGCGGCCGGGTCTCTTCCTCGTCATCGCTGTGTAGCCCCTTGTCACTGCTTTCGGCGATTAATTTGCCTGCCTGCTTGAATACCCAACAATCTCTGTTGGTGTGTTAGCTGGCTTGTTGGGGGTTCCATGTATTTGACAAGAGCGGTCGAGTATTCGGTCCAAATTGGACGGGCCCGGAGTAGTTCTTTTGAATGGCTTCTTCCGTTGACCGGGTTTAGAGCCTCGGAATCCGGCGTTGACTGCCGTATCCTCATTGTTGTCGCCGTTAATGCGGCGTTTGTTTTTGTTTCGACGCAACCTGCCATTGTGGTCCTTGGTATCCGGACTGCCAGCGTTGTTGTTACTGCGAGCTAGCCAGCTATCCTCTCCCGCACAGAAGCGGGTCATGAGTGATGTGAGGGCTGCCATGGATTTCGGCTTCTCCTGTCCTAGGTGCCGGGCCAGCCACTCGTCACGGATGTTATGTTTGAAGGCAGCGAGTGCCTCTGCATCCGGACAGTCGACGATTTGATTTTTCTTTGTTAAGAACCGTGTCCAGAATTGCTGGCGATTAAATCGGCTGCTGGATTATGTGGCTTAGGTCATCTGCGTCCGGTGGTCGCACATACGTGCCCTGGAAGTTGTCGAGGAATGCGGCTTCCAGGTCCTCCCAGCATCCAATAGACTCCGCAGGCAGGCTGTTAAGCCAATGCCGAGCTGGTCCCTTAAGCTTGAGCGGGAGATATTTGATGGCGTGAAGGTCGTCGCCGCGGGCCATGTGTATATGGAGAAGATAATCCTCAATCCAAACCGCGGGGTCTGTTGTGCCATCGTAGGATTCGATATTAACGGGTTTAAACCCTTCAGGGATTTGATGATCCATTACTTCGTCAGTGAAGCATAGTGGGTGTGCGGCGCCTCTGTATTGAGCAATATCGCGACGTAGCTCGAGAGAGCGTTGTCTGCTGTGTTCGGCCCGCCCGGAGTAGTTATATCTGGTGCGACGGTATTCGTCATGGGTCTTGGGGCGCCCACGTGATCCATAGATAGATCTGGATTGTCTTGCCTTGTCCTCCAATATAACCCGCAAGTCCGGCGCGTTCCCCGTGGCTTCATGCTTTTTGGCGATGTCGGGTGCGGTTTTGGGGAGGGCTTGCCGCCTCTCTCTCGCGCCACGAGGTGGCCGGTCTGCCGTATTGTGCGCTGGTGATGCAGGTTTGTATGCCTCCTCCTCTAATCGGGGGAGCAACTTGCGTTTTGGGTAACTTTTGGAGGGACGTTCGAGTTCATACTCTTCGGCCGCGAGGACCTCGGTCCATCTGTCGGCCAGTAGATCTTGATCAGCTAGAAGTTGTTGCTGCTTTTTCTTTAGGCTGTTTGCCGTGGCCATTAGCCTGCGTCTGAAACGCTCTTGTTCGACGGGATCCTCGAGCACGACGAATTAAATCGTCGCCGAGGCTTGCCTCGTCTCGGAGGGAGGTAAGTAGTTGTCATCCTCGACCTCTTCTTCTGCCGCCCTCTCGTGAGGGCTGGCTTCTGCCTCCTCCTGCGCTGGATCGTGCTGGAGGGAGTTGTCTTCGGCACTTTCTGGGGTGTTATTATCTCCTGTGCCGGAATATTCATTCTTGCCGTGGCGGGATTTAGAGCGGCGCCGCTGACGTCGGCGCTTGGGCTGTTTCTTTAAGGAATCGGCCTTGCTGCTTCTTCGCCGTCCCCATTTTTGGGGTGTCCACCATGTATATGTCGTATGACGAGGTGGTCTTCGGTGTCTGTAGGCCTTTGGTTCTTAGTAGTCTCCGCATCGTCGTCCATACCGTCGATGTCTTGGAGTCGTAGTCGAGTAAGTCGGTTAAATAAATCGCCGACGTGGCTACAAAGTGGGTGGTGGGTGGGCTCTGAATTTCTTCGTCATCCGCGTCCCAACCGTCCCGAGCGTGGTTCGCCAGGCTCTCGGATAGCGAGAGATGCTTGATGAATTTATGATATCGCCAAAGGCGAGTGCTGAAAGATGTCCGCAGCGGTGAATTCCATGATCGGCGCCAATCGGATTCGGTGGCGGGGCGCAGGAGGTTCGAGTCCGGCGAGAGTCCGGCACCTCGAGTCATGGGCTTTATGCGGGACGAGGTAAGTGTCGGCTCCATCGCCATAGAAGTTGCAGCTCCGGCGGTGTCCAGCCATCCGTCCTCGATCCGGCGATCGGCTTCGGACTATGGGTCGGGCGGATTCGTGTCAGCGGCCTCAAGGTGCTGTCCGTGGCGAGTTAGGTCATGCCCATCGTGACAGCCGCACACGCTTCGGCTGTGGCTCAGATCCATCGAAGATCAAGTCCCCGGATATCGGCCTTGAAGTTTAGGCTTCCAAACCTGACTGACGGCCAGGGCCGTAGCTTCGATCTGCTCTAGATGGCCAAGTGAGTTGGCCCGCATGCGGCCGCCGAATCTGAAGATCTGTCCGGGAGAAAAGTCTCACCGGGACTGCGTCGTTGTTGATTGAAGAGGCCATCAAGCCTATCGGTGGCGACACGAGGAACTCTCAATGAAAGCACCAATGTCGGTGTCAAAACCGCGGATCTCGGTAGGGGGTCCCGAATCGTGCGTCTAGGCGGATGGTAACGGGAGACAAGAGACACGATGTTTTACCCAGGTTCGGGCCCTCTTGATGGAGGTAAAACCCTACGTCCTGCTCGATTGATATTGATATTGTGGATGATTGTAAGGGTTGTTGATGATGTGATGTAGTCCTACGGACTAAAGCCGTCCGGTTTATATAGACACCGGAGAGGGCTAGGGTTACATAGAGTCGGTTACAATGGTAGGAGATCTACATATCCGTATCGCCAAGCTTGCCTTCCACGCCAAGGAAAGTCCCATCCGGACACGGGCAGAAGTCTTCAATCTTGTATCTTCATAGTCTTGGAGTGCGGTCGATGATGATAGTCCGGCCAATGATAGTTCGGCTGATGATGGTAGTCCGGCTATCCGGACACCCCCTAATCCAGGACTCCCTCAGCGGGCGTGCTGCTTGTCGCACCCACCGGAGAGCACCTCTAGTACGTAGTCCAGATGCACTTTCCCAAGGAGCAAGCAACGGACAATACTGCAGAGTATGAAGGTTTGCTTGCCGGTCTCAGGATTGCAGCAGACCTTGGGATCAAGAAGTTCATTGTCAGGGGTGACTCACAGCTTGTCGTCTGCCAAGTAAACAAGAGTTATCAGAGTCCGTTGATGGAAGCTTACGTTGATGAAGTGAGAAATCTAGAAGAGCACTTTGACGGCCTACAGATGGAACATGTTCCAAGATCTCAGAACGACATTGCTGATGGCCTGTCGAAGTGCGCCGCACTTAGGTTACCTGTGGAACCAGGGATCTTTGTGCTCAAGCTGACTCAACCGTCTGTAACGCCATCAACTGGGCAGAGCAAGAAGAGGAAGTTGATTTCTGTTGACTATTTTCCGGCAGAGCTCCCCGAAGCCGCCGCCAAGGAAGTCCTCAAGATCAACACCAAGAGTGCTGAGGAGCAGTCTGCTCTGGTGAGCCCTAGGGTTTGTTCCGTTGAAGCAGACGCTCCCGACAAGTTTTGTTCCGGCAAGCTTGCCGGGGAACGTCAAGCTCCGGCTGAACCGCAGGTTCTCGCCGTAGAAGCAGATGTTCCCGCAGCAGCAGATGTGCCTTTAGTCCTTGTTGTCGAGCCGCAAGCTCCAGCATGGGCACAGCAGATTGTCCATTTCCTTGAGACGGAGAACTTCCGAAGAGCAAGAAGAAGCGGAAAGAGTAGCTCGGCGGTCAAGTATGTACCAGTTTGTCGACGACACACCGCATGTAAGAAGACTCAACGGTGTGAAATTGAAGTGTATTCACCGGGAAGATGGACAAAAGCTGTTGGCAGAGATACATGGAGGCATATGTGGTCACCACATTGGCGCAAGAGCACTTGCCGGCAAAGCATTACGGCAAGGTTTCTTTTGGCCGACAGCCCTCCAGGATGCAACTGCACAAGTAACCAAGTGTGAAGCGTGCCAGTTCCATTCCAAACAGATACACCAGCCAGCTCAAGCTCTCCAGACGATCCCTTTATCCTGGCCATTTTTGATGCAGGGGCTCGACATCCTCGGCCCCTTCCCGAGCTGTCGGGGCTTTGAGTACTTATGCGTTGCAATCGACATGTTCACAAAGTGGCGGAAGTGGAAGCAGATGAGGAAGGTGACAGCACGATCAGCGATCAAGTTCTTGGTCGATTGTTTGCCGTTTCGAATCCCTAACAGGGTCATCACCGACAACGGCACGCAGTTCACGAGCCGCACCTTCATGCGATCGTCCAAGATCTTGGCGCCAAGGTCTTCTTAAGCTTCATTGCTCATCCGAGAAGTAACGGTCAAGCGGAGAGGCGAATCTTGAAGTGCTTGCGGCTCAAGACCAGAACTTTCGACGAGGCTGCACAAGTGCGGAAGAAACTGGATTGAGGAGCTGCGGTGGTTCTTTGGTCGATCGGGGCGATGCCGTCGAGCCACTGGCCATACACCTTCGCTCTAGTCTATGGAGCAGAGGCAGTTCTCCCCACGGAACTCGTGGTATGGGTCACCTCGAGTGCTCGCTTATGATGAGCTTGAGCAAGAGCAGCTGCGACAAGATGACGCTGCTCCTTGAGGAGGACCGTCTTGAGCTGTATGCGAGATGCTCGATACCAGCAAGCTTTGCGCCACTACCATAGCCGCAAAGTTAATGCCAAAAGTCTCGAGGAAGGCGACCTTGTTCTTCGGTGCGTTCAGTCCGCCAAGAATTCCAACAAGTTGACGCCGAAGTGGGAAGGCCCTTACCGGGTGAAACGAGTCACTAGGCCTGGCGCTGTCCACCTTGAGACCGAAGATGGCATTCCGGTGAGCAACTCCTGGAACATTGAGCATCTTCGTAAGTTTTACCCGTAGGGCGCGGTTGCCGGAACCTGTTCCGGTAACCACCTTTTGTACAAGTCTTGCCGATGTTGCATGTAATCCTTTTTACAAAGCCAGGCGCAGACCCCGTGCATAAGTAAAGCTAATGTGCTTCGCACATCTTGTCAATTTCATGCTTTCTACTTTATTTTTGCATGCGTTATCTGACATTTTGTGCAGCACTTACCCCGGTAAGCAATAACGAGCCATAAGGCTCCATATCTTTATTTTCTCTTCTTTCTCTTTCTCAAAGAAAGGAAGGTTTCCTCGCCCACAAGTTTGCCGGGGGGGAGGAGAAGATGATGGTGTGGACCAAGCGTCGCTCGAGGAAGTTTCGCCTTACCGGGAAACAAACGACAGAAAAGCTAAGTTGCTAAAATTTGAGCAATCAGTTTTAAAATTTTTTAAGTTATCTTCCTCGAACGACCGTACTTTGTATGGAAAACCTGTACACGGAGGAACCAACTCGTAGCTAGTTGCGCCCTTACTTTGTTTCGAGTCCACTCAACAACTTAAGTGAGCTGCAGCTAGTTGCGACAAGGTTACTTGTCGGAAGCGGCACCGCCTGCAGGCTGCTGACGTCCCGCACTCAGCGCTCGCAGCCCAGGTGCCTGCGCCGACAAGTTTCCTAAAATCGTAGGGTAAAAACATACAAAGGAAGGAATCAAGTATAGGAAATAACATAGCAATCATTACCCGAAATAGAGTTATATTACAAGATAGCTTGCCACAGCTCTAATTGATTGTTCTCATGACATAACCAGCAGCAACAAGGAAAAGAGAAAACGGGCAGCCTAATCTACGCGATCGCCCTCGACCCTCTTGATCCCGCTCACCCTGTCCACAATGGGTGCGACAAGGGTCTTGAGCGCTTCCACATCAGCATCCGGCGGCAAGGACTTGAGGACGTTGGTGAGGTTGAGGCCTGGATTGCGGAAGGCCACCTTCATCAGCACCTTTTGAAGAGCTCCCGTGCAGATCTGGCGCGACTCGTCGGCCAGCTGCTTTTGGATCTCTTCCCGCAGTCGCTGGAGGGCCGTCACCACGCCTTTGAAGAACAAGCTGAGCTTGGCGCTGGGTTGAGGGTCCTCGTCAGAGGAATACCCGAGATCCACCATCCCCAGCTCCGCCAGCTCCCTATCGATGGCTGCGGCAACATCCACGAGACCCTCGGTCCAGTGCTCCACGTTCTCCCTGAAGGTGTTCTGGGCGGCAGCAGCACTCGCCAGCAACGCCTCGTCGGCCTTGATCTTCTCCTTCAAGGCCACCTCCTGCTCCCTGGCGCCGTCCAGCGTCTGAGTCAAGGTGGTCAGCTTCAACTCAAGATCTGCATTAGAGTCCTTGGCGGCACTGAGCTCCTTGCTCCTCTCGGCAAGACGGCCCTGCAGCTCGCCAAGAGTGTAGGCGTCCTTCTCGTGCTCACGCTTGAGTGTAGCAAGCTCCTCGCCGCTCTCCTTGAGATTGGCCTCCAGCTGCGTCACCTTCATCTCCAACTCCTTCTTGGCAGCCTCGGCAGCTGCGACAGCATTCTTTGCTTCCTTGAGAGCCCCGCCAAATGTTTGCTCGCGCACGGCAAGATCCTCCGCGTGGCTGTCAAGATTAATCTTCCGCTGCGCCAACTCGCCTTCCTGCGCAGACAGCTTCTCGGTGGCAAGCCGCTGTTGCTCCTCAGCTTCAGCCTTTTCGAGGATGAAGGCTTTGCACTCCTCGGCGAGTCGCTCCCGCTCCTCTGCCAAAGACCGGAGAGCTTCGTGGTTGAGGCCCCGGAGCTCCTCCGCGCGCTTCTCGATGTCTGCTCCTGCCTTCGCGACAAGCGCTTCCCGGGATTCCAGCTTGGCTTGTCGGGCGCGGTAGAGCGACAACAGCTTCCGCAGCAGCTGCTCCTCTTCAGACTCGCCGCTGCTGCTGCTTGGCGCGTCGACCAGCGTCAGCCCAGCGGATGCGAGCAGCTCTTCGTCAAAGGTCTCTCCTTCGACCGGCGCCCTGGAGCTCGACGCCCAGGGGAGCTTGATGAAGACTCCATCGCCGGCCTTCAGATAGGCGCCGGGCTGGGGCTCTTCGGAGCCTGACGCTGCAGCAGCGGCGGAGGGATCGGCGGTCGGCATAGCGCCTGACGCTCCTGCGGCCTCAGGGCCGTCAGTGCGATCACCGGACCCCTCGCCGGCTTCTGCGGCGGCTGCCTTGGCGGCCTCTTCACCGGCGGGTTCGTCAGCGCCGGCCTCTTCTTCGATGGTGGCGGCGTCGTCAGTATTGCCGCGCGCGTCTTCCTCGCCGGCGACCTCGGTCTCCATCGGCTCTGTGGCAGATGGATCCGACGACCGCAAAAGAAAGAAAAGTCAAGCAAATATCCAAAAAGAAAATCAGAAGAAGAAGAACCCAAGGGAAGTTTTCAAGCAAGAGGGTTACCTGTGCTAGGGTCCACAGTCATGGTCTCCGCCGCCGGGGGATCGCTGGTGCTGTCCCTTGCCGGAGAGCTTTCCCTTGCCGGAGAACTGCCCCTTGCCGGAGAACGCTCCCTTGCCGGGGGATCCTCCCTTGGCGGTGTAGTCGAAGCAGATGGCATGTCAGGAGCGGCTTCAGGGCACTCCTGGTGGGGCTGCTCTACTCCTACACAAACCAACAGTCAGATATCAGCAAAGAAAGAGCATCCATGCATGCCTAACAGCATGAAGTGAACCATATACTTACGCTGGGGGCTGCACTGGGGGCTGCTTTGAGTAAGGGTTGCCGGGTCCGGCAAGGTGGTCTCAGACGCGCCTCTTGCTGCCGCGGTGGGTTCATCCTCGATGACAATCACCGGGACCTTGGCTCTCGTTGACGCTCTCTTGGCCAGCGTCCTGAAAAGGAATAGGTTCAGAGTGAAGAAAATCAGATACAAGACAAAGCAACAGATTGAAGAACTACAAGTACAGCAAAGAATCTTGCTCTTCTTCTTCCTCGGAGCTGAGCGCGGAAAGATCGAATTCCGGCTCGCCTCCGGTGCGACGAGGCGGGAGAGTAGGTTCCCTTGGCCGCTTGGCGGGTGCAGGAGCGGTGGTCTGGGAGTGCCCCGCTCCGGTTGCCGCGGCGGCGTGAGGTGCTCCCGCGGCAACAGTGCTTGCCGCGGTGGAGCGCGTCGCGCGGTGACACGGATGTTGGCCCGTCTGCCACCCCGCTACTTCCCCGGCGTTGCAGAGACGCCTTCTTGGTGGAGCTGGGGGCTCCGCCCGCGGCAAGCTGTCTGAAGGTGGGGAGGAGGCGCCCTCGGCGGGCTCGCTTGATTCAGCTACAGGCTCGGCAAGTTCCTCCTCGCCGGTGAACTCCCCTCGCTCGACAAGGCTTGCCGCCTCTGCTGCCTCTGCCTCCTCCACGGTGAATCCGAACTCGCCCGCGGCAGCGGCTGCTGCCGGCTCTTCTAGCCTGGTGGCGATGCGCTGCATTTCATCATCAGTGGTGTCGCGGGTGAGGCCCCTCTGTTCATCGGGGCGGACCGGCACTTCTACCAGGCCATCAAAGAACTCTCGCACGACGTCATCTGCAGGCTCTTGCCAAGTGGGGACAATTCCATGCGAGTCGCACAGTGGCATCATTGCACGGATGCGGTCGAGTGAGGAGTTGTTGCACAGCGGAACGACACCCCTCGGCAGCCTGAACATTTCGGGATGATCAGGATCGTGCTTGAACAGCTCCAAGAGCATCGCGTCCAATTCCAGGACAGTGAAGTTGAAGTTGAGGCCCGGGCGCAGCCTCATGATATCTGCCGTGTTCTGGAACTCCCAGGCGGGTCTCCTCCTCTCTTGCAGGGGGCGATGCGGCGGCGAAGGAAATCCGCGCCAACGACACCTACAGTGAGTCCGGAAAGCCTGAGGCGCAGGATCCGCGTGACGGCAATCTTCAGCCTAGCGTCTTCCGGGGCCACGCTGCTCCAATCGTTGCCGCGCACTATCGGGGTTTGGCACTGGGCAGTAAATGGCTGCGGGTTCTCCTCGACAATCCAGCACCAATCTGCCCTCCATTCCTCCCACTTGCTGCGGAGCTCTCCCTCCAGATAAGCTTCCTTCTTGCCAATCCTCGAGATCCAAGCGATTCCGCCGGCAAGAGGCTCTCCTCTCTCTACTCGGGGCATAAAGAAGTGGCGGAAAAGGGCTACACTGGGATGGACTCCGACAAAGTTTTCGCAGAGATGTGCGAAAACTGCCATGGTCAGGACAGCATTGGGGGTGAAGTCAAGGAGGCGGAACCCGTAGGTGTTCATGATATCACAGAAAAATTCAGAGAAGGGCGGGCAGAGCCCGCAGTAGAAGAACAGCGCGAAGAAAGGGTATCCGCTCGGAGCCAGTTCAGATGTGGCAGCTGGGAGTACCTTTGTGCGCGGATGCGCTTGCGTCTCCGTCGACCAGAAGAGGTAGTAGTACTCCCTCAGATCCTTCGCGGCGAGCTGAGGGGGGAAGATTGCGCGCTCCTTCCGCAGCACCGCGAGCCGCTGCGCCTCGGCCGACTTCACGGCCTTACCGTTGTCGGCTTTCGGAGCCATGGCGGAGGTGGTGGAGGAGATCGACGGCGTTGGTGATGCTGGTGGCGATGGCGGGCGGAGCGCTGCTCTCTTTTCAGCCTTCGGAAGAAGGGGGGAGCAGCGGAGGTTTTTCGAGATTGGACAAGCAACTGGCGAGATGGGCGAACTGCCCTGTCTCCCTGCTTATAAAGAGGGGGGACGTTCGCTTTTCGAATAAAGAAACCACCCACGATCTCTCCCACGATGCCGCATTCGGCGCGTGCCGTTCGTGGAGGGTGGTGGGTCGGAGTGAGTTATGGCGTAACCCGGCGCCGCGTGCCCGTGCCTGTTTTGGGCCTGGCCCAACAGCGCTTCGGCATCGTGTGTGCCCAGGCCGGGGCTCTGCCGGTGTACTAGAGTAGGGTATCCTAGTATCCCGAACTTCGTGGGCCGGCAGATTGCAGCACCCAGCGGCAAGGCTTGCGGGTGACCGCCAAGGTCCTCCGTGGTTCCTTTGGAGCCATTCAAGAACAAAGTATTCAAGCAAAGGAGACAAGGCCCGGCAAGAGGAGCTTGCCGGAAGGCCACCCAAGGCACCTAGGAGACAAGGTCCCGCAAGAGGAGCTTGCGGGAAGGCCCGTGAGCGACAAGCTTCCGGACGCGACAAAGGCAACAACGCGGCAAAGGCGCTTGCAGCGAGATCTAATCTGTACCTGCGCTCCAGCACATCCACTAACGTGTCGCCTACAGGACCTTTCCGGTAGCGTGGCAAGAAGCTGTGCAGCCAGCTGAGTGCGGTGGCAAGCGGCGCTGACAAGATTGCCATCGTGGCAAGCGGTGGCGCTCCTGACGGTCCCTGTTTGCACTGTTTGGGCGACGCAGACGGGAATTTAATGCCTTTGTCCCCTGCCGTCAGGGTTAGGTATGATACACTATACAAGTAGCTGTACCAACCGCATTCTTTTTCCATTTCTACCCTTATCTACGTTGCCACCTGTCGGTGACCCCTTGAGCATAATAAAGGAGGCCCATGCGCAACGTAGAGGGGGGGGGAAAGGTTGAAGCTAGAAAACACTCACGCTAGGTCTCGTTAGCAGCTGATGTGTACTGTAGCACTCGGCGCTCCCTAGCAAGAACTCAATACAATCAGACAAGCAGCAGTAGGAGTGTTATCTCCCCGGAGAGCTCCGAAGCTGGGTAAACTGCTCGTGTGCTTCGCCTCGATCTGCTCTTCGTGCGATCTCCGCCCCCCACTAAACCGAAAGGGGCTCGGTCCGCCGGTCCCATAGGTGTTCGTGGGTCAGATCAGCTTCCCCGACACCGCCGCCCCGCCGCCCGAGCCTCGCCGGAGGTAACGCGCCGTTCGCCACCGCCGTTTTTTAGAAAACCAATTCGGGTTTTTTAGAAACCCTAGTTTGCTTTTTTAGATCGGTTCGCCGGTTTTCTCGGTTTATTTATTTGATGTTCGTCCGTACGTTCGTTTTAACGAATGGTTTTCGCCCGATAGTTACAGACAACGAACGTTCGTTCGTTAGCCTGTTCGTCAATTTTCTTTTCTTCGGATTTTTCCGTGATTATTTTCGATCGCGATTTCTGATCCGATTTTCGTTTCAGTTTATCTTTTCACTCGTTTATCGGAATCAGGCGATTCAAGCGCCTAGATCTTCGTCTCGAGACCCTCTTTCTGTTTAACCAACTTGAACAAGATTTTGGTACTGTAAAATGTGACTTTAGTTCATATTAGTAAACGGATCTTGTTTCTTCCGTTTGAGTTTCATTGCTCCGTTTGATTTGATTGCTTTTTTTACAAACCGGAGTTCTTAAGTTGAACTTCCTGACCAATTCTTCTTATTTGAGTTTTGTCCGTGCATATTTGCTTGATTGCTTATGTATGCTATTGTTTGTTTGCGCTAGAATTCCCGGAGTGCGAAGCGTGCTACTACGAATCCCTAGGTTTTGCGGATCGTCAGCAAGGCAAGTAACACATTGATCATACTCTTTCCATACCCAGTTTTTATGCATTAGTTTCTGTTCTCAAACATTGCATGATTAGTATGTCATTAACATGTGGGTTAGGAAGTAGTTGTTGAGGTAGAACCTATTGCCATGTTATATTCAAACCCTTGGGAGTTACTTCTACGTGTTGCTTATATTGGTATGCTATGCTCATAGACGTGGTTTGGGTGAGTGAAATCCATGACAGATGTGAGATTGTTAATTAATGGTTCAACTTAAGGTGGAAACTTAAATACACATCTGGGTGGATTGAGGCACCTGGAGAATCCAGTGTTGTCTGTATTTTTGGGAATCCCGGGGTTCCGTGTGATCTTCCTATGGACCGCCACCCAGGCTCAAAGGGAACTGAGATGATTCATGCTAGAAACTTCCGTGTGCAGCCACAAGCTATTATGGGCTCTAGCATAGTTGAGTAAGTTACGTGAAGCTCTTGAAGAGGTGGATCAGCAGGTAGAGGGTTGTAGGTTTGGTATGGACTGCCCGGAGTAGAGAGTTAATGTTTTTGAAAGACTGTGTCTCGGTCATCCGTTTCTCACACACCATGTAGTGCGAGAAATCCAATGGAGGCGATCGAATCTTGTGGGGAAAAGTGCGCAAACCTCTGCAGAGTGTACAATCTAATCATGGTTAGCCGTGTCCCCGGTTATGGACAATCTTGAGTATCTAGTACTTGGAGTATCCTAAGTATCTCATCACTCTTAATTAATATTGTTGGGCCGATAATTACTTTAATTGGGATTGAGTTGGAGGAACCTTCTCAAAATGTTTCAACTACCATGATAGTTAAATTAAAAATTTATTCCTTTGTTTTGGGGGAAAAATTGGCTTTTCGCAAAAACTATAACCATAGAGCTTTCCACCAGCCAAATATGCATGTAGTGATAGCATTATTCTGTTCTTGCTCTACTGTGTTATATTGCCAGCATATTCCATGTGCTGACCCTTTTTCGGGCTGCAACATATTATGTTGCAGACTTTTAAGACGAGGAGTAAGGTTCGTTAGGTCGTTGCCGTGCAGCTCAGCTATGCCGTTGGAGTTGATGGACTCACTTTATCTTCCAAGCCTTCCGCTGTTATCGTATTAGATGGCCTTAAGCCATATTTATTGTAATAAGTTTGAGACATTCGATGTAAAAAGTGTGTGATTGCTACTCTGTTATAAATCCTTCGAGTACTGTGTGTGTCAGCATTACCGATCCAGGGATGACACTGAAGCACAGAGACTTGACCGTTTGAGGTCGGGTCGCTACAAGATGGTATCAGAGCACACGCTGAGTGTAGGACACGACCACTAAGATAAACCCTAGGTCACTCTTCTCTACTCATTTTTGACTCCTCTCCATTTTCTACTCTTTAGGATGGCGGAGTTGAAGAACAAGTTTGCACAGCGGGATGAAGACACCCCCTTTGGACGCCACTTGAAGGAAGTCACTAGGTACTTGAACAATGGAATACCAAGCTTCACCGGTACATACAACGCCAACCTACCAGAAGAGGAGCGCTGGATGATTCAAGTACAAGTTCTAGGAAGGACGTTCTCGCCAACCACTAAACCAATAGAATTTTCTTTTGAAGCACCCACCTGGAGTCTAGGTAAGAGCATGGCAGCCCACATTACCATGGGATTCATTGGAGAAGTCTACAACAAGGATCTTAAGGACACTATCTATCAGATATGTGGGCGCCGAGACGAGCAATGGGAGATGATCAGCACCAAGAAGGACAAATCCATTGCAGCTTTCATCCAGGAGTTAAACCAGCACATTCGACGCCAGGAGAATCGGATGTGCACAGACATGATAGATTTGAAGAAGGCGAAGACTAGGATCATCGAGATGGAAGAAGAACTCAAGTTTACACGTGATGGATATGAGGAGGAAATTGCGACACTATTGGAGAACAATGACGACCTGCTAAAGAAGATCGGAGTATTCATGGGAGATCCAGCGCCGGGAGGAGAGGACGACTGTCAGGACCCCGATCCTAAGTCACACCGATCTAGCATGTAACACATCATATCACTTTGCGGCCTCACGCACGGTATTCCCACGGGTGTCGCCTTACCATGGGCCAGGACCGTTTATGTCTTTTGGCTCACGTATATGATAGTGTCGCTAGCATCCATATGACAGAGAACCCGGGCCGACATGGCTAGTCGTGAACCCAAAGCGGCGCTAACCTATGGGGACAGGCATACATGAATCACATCGAGCATGTCGGTCATCAACGTATGTATTCAGGCTGTAGCACTGGGCTAACAGGACTCCGGTATCCCGGGCTGTAGCAGGCTAGGCAGGACTCCGAATAACACCGCGTGACATTTCCCCGAAGGGACAGACATAGGAACGAAGTGAAACACATGCCGGCCAGTCAAGCGTCCAAGCAGTAGTGCTGGGCTAGCAGGACTCCGGTGAACCGGGCTGTAGCGGACTACTATCGCTCGGAGGCACAAGACTACATTTCCCCATATGAGAGGCTGCCAAGGATAAACAACTAGTTTGTCGGATCCCACACATACCAAGCATTTCAAACATACACACAATATGCTCAATATGTGTAAATACGACGTGGCATCACAACATAACTCTACGACTCAGATATTATTCATTAGGCTCCGAAGAGCGAGATATTACAAACATGGGTCTCATGACCCAACACTCAGAGCATACAAATCAAAGCACAAGCGGAAGCTAAACATGTCAGGTGCAGACATGTATAAATGAAAAAAGGCTGGGAAGCGACTATCTACCGAGATCTGCCGAGGGCACAAGATCGTAGCTGAGGTAACAAGCTAAGCGTCAAGTCCACGTGGAACTACTAGCGAGACCGCGTCTCTCGCAAAACATCAAATAGGCAAACGTGAGTACAATTGTACTCAGCAAGACTTACATCGAACTAACTACATATGCATCATTATCAAAAGGGGTGGTGGAGTTTGGCTGCAGCAAGCCAGCTTTGACTCGGTGGCTATCTGAACTACATTGCAAGTAACTCTTTTGAGGTGGCGCTGCGAGTCCACATATTCACCATATCAAATACACCACTATGGATCCGCTCCGTCTACCTCGAGAAACGCCATCCATAGCACTCACGCTTATCTTGCGTATTTTAGAGTATCCACTTTCACTTGTCTATGAACTATGCAAGGGTCCAAGTTTCCATATCCGAGGAATCCGCTATTGAATAGATAATGATAACCCTGCAGGGTGTACTTCTTCACACACGCTCTCGCCACTTATCGCCTCAGACACGTCATGTACCTCGGCAACCTTCAAGCGGAAGCGGGCGTGGGAGTCGGCCACGACCGACTAATCACACAAGTCTCTCGTCCAGGTTTATCGCCTATTCGGGTTCCATCCGCAGGAGATCCGGCCGGGGTGTCGCTCACGGCCCCAAGCGATGTGAGCAGGGTTCCCAAGCCCACCAACCGGGTGCCACTTGGTACACCGTGCCCTCAGTGCCTAGTCTGTCCCAAGCCCACCTGCACTGGTGCCACTTGGTAGACTACTAACACTACCTACAAACACCGAAACTAGTTGCAACTCACGGACAGAGATCAAGTTGATTAATAAGTCGAGAGGGTCGAGTTACGGAACCCAATGTGTGGTAGTAACTGTTCATGGATCACAAACACAGAACTCAGTTCCTGAGGACGGTTTCAATGAGACAACCCACCATGTACTCCTACATGGCCTCTCACCGCTACCTTTACCAAATCGTGTTCACACACTTAGCTCACACACAGTAGGACATGTTCATAACAATTCCAATTCATTCCCGATGAATCAGACCCGACTCAACTCTAAGCAGTAGCAGGCATGACAAACAACATAAATGAGTAGGCACAACATGGCTCAAACAACTCCTACTCATGCTAGTGGGTTTCATCTAATTACTGTGGAATGACAGGTCATGCAAAGGATCAAGGGGTTCAGCTACCGCAGCAAGTAACAGTTGAATCGATGTTGTCCTAATGCAATAAAATAGAGCAGGAGCGAGAGAGTGGGATTGTATCGGAATGAACAAGGGGGTTTTGCTTGCCTGGCACTTCTGAAGATAATATAGTTCTTCATCGGTGTCATCGAACTCATCGTCGGTACATCGTCTACCGAGAGGGAACAATTACCGGCAACAAGAGAGAACACAATCAATGCAATGCACATATATGATGCATGATCATGTTAAGGTACTGAATTCACCTAATGCAATAATAATCCAAGTTAGTTGAAATGGAATTCAAACAAGGTTGAACTCCAACTCCAAATGCTATTCCATAATTTACCCTAATCATGATTCATCCTATTCGGTGAGGTTAACTTGTTCAAACATGCATGATCATGGCATAAACAGATTCTTCATATTTTTCTGATCATTTTTCATATATAATTTATTTCCATCCGAGTTACGGTTGAATTTCTATGAATTTTAGAAGTTTAGAGTATTTTCTGAAATTTACTGAATTAAATTAAATATGGAAACCTAGTTATTAAATCGACTGACGTCAATGTGGCGTCGTGCGGGTCAACAGGCCCAGGTCAAACCTGGCGTGTGGGGCCACACGTCAGTGACTAACTAAACTAACCTAGTTAATTAGCACTAACCTAGGTTAGTTAAATTAGTTTAAACCTAAACTAGATTAGTTAGCCGGGCGGGGCCCGCACGTCAGTGGCTCCGGAGGAGTCAAACTAGGCCAAACCCGGGTCAACTCGCCGGGGTTGACCCGCGGCTCGTCGCCGGGCGGAGCCAGAGGCAGCGGAGGGCAGCGGTTTCCTCCTCCGTGACCAAAAGAGAGGCGGAGGGTCCTCGTGGCCTTGGGCTCGCAGCGCATCTAAGGGGACTAGCGGGAGGTGCGGGGTGGCGGAATCTCGCCGGGCGTCGAGCTTTGGCGGCGGCCGGAGTTCGGGTTCAAGCTTTAGGCGTTCTGGGGCACGGCGGGGCGCGGCCGATGGGCTCTACTGGTTGCTGGGATCACCATGAACACGCGGAGGCAACAAGCGCAGGTGGAGGAGCTTGGGAGCACGAAGCTCACCGTCCATGGCGGCGGCCGGAGCTCGGGTTCGGTGGGGCAGCTAGCTAGGGAACAGAATCGAATACACGGAGTGAGGGGAAGAGAAGAGGAGCTCACGAGGAGTGCGGAGGTGGCCTCGGCGTGCTCGGGGAGGGGCTGGTGACGACGGGAGGTCGCCGGCGATCTCGGTGGCCCGAGGAGGAAGAAGACGTCGAGGACGGCGCTCAGGGGCTCTTGGTCGCGTGAGGCGACGAGGAGGACGAGGCGGAGCAGGCGGAGGCCATGGACACGTCGGCGAGGCAAGGGAGGGCTGTGGCCGTGGCTCTGGCAGTGGTGGCGACAGCGGCTCGGGCCGAGGCGCAGAGCGAGAGAGAGGAGGAGAGGGTGCGGGGAAGAGTGAGGGGGTCGGAGGGGTCGGGAGGCTCGTGGCATCGCAAGGAGGTCGGGAGGCCAGGCAGGCAGGGTGGAGGTGGCTGCTGGGCGGCGGCGACACGCCAGTCCCTCCTCCGCCTCTTGGCGAGAGGTAGGCGACGAGCGGTCTTGGCGCTGGTGGGCTGGGCCACCAGCCGGGCCAGCGTGGGGAGGGAGGAAGCTGGGCGGGTGGCTGCTTGGTGAGGCCAGGTGCAGCATTCTCTCTCTTTCTTTAATTATTTATTTTAGTTTTCTAATATTCTGTAGTTTTAGGGCTTTATTAAAATACCAGGGCACTTCTAAAATCCTGAAAATAATTGTGGCACCTTCTCAAATATATGCAACAGCCCACATTTAGTTTCAAATTATTTGAAACATTTAAATTATTTATAGCATTGAATGCCCAAATTCAAATACTTCACAATTAATTCAAAATCCATAAATGGCCAAGAAATATGCTCATCATTTTTGGCGAGAGGTTTTACCTTTATCAAAAATCATGAACATCTCCAAAGGCATTTTGGGTTCATTGAAAATATTTTGAAGTTGAACCTATTTGAATTGTTTTAGTGCTAGGGCTTGGTCCTCCCCATTTCAATTTTCATGGAAATTAACATGATGACATGAATGCCTTAATGCAACTAATGTCAAGCAATTCTAGGGCTGTGACAACTCACCCCCACTAAACAAGAATCTCGCCCCGAGATTCAAGACGTGAGGTAAGAGGAAAAGGGGAGTCACAACTATCACAATCTTCATGATCCATTGGCCTTCCTCGAAAATGTTGATTCATTCCATCATCTTAGTCTTGACGTCCTTGCTTTCGAGGTCTTCACTCGACACGGCAACAGAAAGAAGGGGAAAACCCTACATGACTCGACCTTCACGAAGATCAAGTAAACATGATCAACTCACGGACTGAGATGGTGACATATCTCGAGTTGAGACACAAAATACATCGAGGGGGATGGAAGAACAACAACGAGGTTTGATTAGTGGGCAACAATTCCATGCTTAGAAAGATGGTGGATGGTGTCAAGGTGGCGAAGCATAATTACCATGATCCCGTAACGAAACACCTCGAGAAAGGTGGCGCAAAGAACTATTCCCTTAAGTGGCAAAAGGAATTACTTTTGATCCATAGATCATTGGAACTCTTTATACCAGCCAAAGGCAATCACAAGCGATTATTTGGTGGAATGCAAGGAATGGTACACCCGGACTAGAATGGATGATGTGGACTACCTTGTTGAAGACAACGCAATGGATGATTTTTGCTTATCATCGAAGGGGGGAGGGGACCCAGGGTAGGTCCACTTTTGAGGATGATCCTAGACAAGAATTACTAAGAAGGCAGCCCATAGTGAAATGGCATAAGGACGGTGCAAGTTGGGAACGAAATGCAGCTGTTGGAATGTTTCAACCATCATATCTGCCTGAGATTCAGATCTGGTTGGTGTTAGGATATTTCAGACTCAGCATGTCTGAAAGGGAAAGGTTGCAACACAATTTGACGCGATGGCGTTGCGAGATTCTCGGGATATGAACTACGATAGCAAGCTCCAAAACATGAGCTGGTTTTGCTACAAACATGTGAACACGTTGTCCTAGACAAGCATGACCACATGGTAGTCTTATAATAAAACACTACCGAGTTCGGTTGGGAACCATCAGCGAGGATAACGAAGTCCTATCATAAGTCATGACTAGTTGTTATGAAGGAACTCCTTCTCCTTGAACAATTCAATCAGTGGCTTTGTGTGCTATGGAATCCATATGGAATGAAGATGATCAGTCCATCAGACCATAGAATACTTCATGCGTGCATGACTGACTTGGAATGATTCGGAGGAAGCAAAACAAACCTTCCTCAAGTTCATGGCGACAGCGCACACATCGGGCACATGAACTAGAGGAAATCACTACTTTCATCCAAACATATGCTTCATGAACAAAACATGAAGAAATGCTTACACAAGCTTCCAATACTAGGTTGATGCTCAACATGACTCATGGGGGAGACAAAATGCTACTGATGGGCTCAACAGCAACTCATCGGAATTTCCATATCACTGGACTTCCACCATCATGTGAACACGTGATAGTATTGGTCAGACCAAAAGATGTAATGGTGTATGCTCGAAGGATCAACCACGAGTAAGACAACATTACGAATATCGTTGGTTCTGATTTGACTTGACGATGGCCCATGCTCAAGTCAAAGAATTGGTAGGACAATAGATCCAACAACTGATCACGAGGACCAATCGATGAAGATATCATCTTCCTTCAACACACACTACACAAGAATATCCCTTTGGATCGAACTAAGTTAGGCAAGCTTTTATCTTCCAACTCTCCAAGTTGTTGTTTGGCTTAACCAACTAGCTCAGGGGTATCCAACACAGATTCTTGGAGAAGGGGTGGTTCAGAGGAATACCAACTTGATCACGAGCCCAACATAACAGTCAGGAAACAACCCGGTAACACTTCCAAGAGGATATTTGGAAAGTCACGAACCACCGGTATGTTACTAAGCTCGAGAGCAATCTTGCTTTTGAGGGCAAGACGATATTATCAAATGAGTGAGGACTTGACAAGGTCCTAACTCATCAATCGAGGTGTGCACCAGAAATAAGGACTAGGTAGCACGGTCAACCTTAGGATGATGGTTTAATAACCAACACGCTAAGAATGAGAATATTGTCCATTCACTAGCAAGCAATGAGTTGCTCGGAGTATTGATGTCACACATCACAATTCACTTGTCGGCATTCCGGGTACAACAACACGAAGACCAAGGAATGAATGATGATGGTGAGAAGTATCACTGCATCAAGGGTGCATAAGAGGAGGTGCAATTCTCATGACATTCTTGACATAAAGATGGCAATACTTCAGGGTAGAACAGAATCAAAAGCTGAATTGGCATTTTGATCTGCGGGATACAACTACTTTGACCCAATCCTAGAAATGGATGAGGTACTGGAGTTTGTTTCTCCTAGTCATTCCGGAATAGAATGGCTTGACGGACCACAAGGATAAGATGCATCGATGAACACGAATGCACACATACCCTTGGCTATCAATTGATAGATGAAGGTCAGAAGGCATCTAAGAGAACAACTCAAAGGAACATATAATTTTCTGAGTTGTGGATGCACAGATTAGTATGTCGAGCAAGCTCAACATTTCTTCCGGATAACCCATGCAGAAAGGTAGAATTGGCAGATTCACAATTATGGATGGAGAACTCCTCAAGAGCACTCTTATTGTGATCTTTTGGCTCAAAAGAACTTCTGCCATAAGCGGTTCGTAGTATTTGGAAGAAGGAAGTACCACGGACATCGAGGGCTATCGCAAGGTTACTAATATCCTAAAGGCACTAGTAAATACTAACAACATGAAGTAGGATGAATCTCGGGTTCAGCAACCCAGGAGTAGAATACCTACTACTAAATGGCATCACGGGATGCTTTCGAAAATGATGGCCAGAATCATCACACTAGGGATACAAGAGCATTGCTAAGTTGCTAGGTGACTTCCTAAACACCTAGGGTCATAATAATAGTTCCCACATATATGTCAAGGCAATAAATTACCCCAACGCACCGGTTAGTGTGCTTATTCTGACCAAAAGGACATTGGGAACAGAGAGAAAGGATTTGCAAATGCATCAGACTATTTAGAGACCTGGGATGACTCGGACAGCATAACGGCTGTAAATGCTCAAAATGATTTGAGACATCCTGCAGAAAATGGTGGCATAACCACTCAACAACATCATAACAAGATTCTGAGATCAACAGTTATCATACAGGAGTAGTAGGAACTGAACTGGGGATTAAAACCAACAATCTTATAGGTCTATGGATTAGTAACACGTCATCCTAATAGATAGATGAGAAGCCTAGTTCTTAAACCCCGTAGAAGAGAAGAGGATGACTCAGATCAGAAGGCCATGAGGTATAAGGAGTAAAAAGAGCCTTACGTTCCCTTCCACAATCAATTCCCTTACATAACTAAAGCATTTCTAGACACAACTTGACCAGTTTGGCTTGCTAATCCTCTGAGCAGTCGGGGCTCGATACCAACGCTGTCAGGACCCCGATCCTAAGTCACACCGATCTAGCATGTAACACATCATATCACTTTGCGGCCTCACGCACGGTATTCCCACGGGTGTCGCCTTACCATGGCCCGGGACCGTTTGCGTCTTTTGGCTCACGTATATGATAGTGTCGCTAGCATCCATATGACAGAGAACCGGGCCGACATGGCTAGTCGTGAACCCAAAGCGGCGCTAACCTATGGGGACAGGCATACATGAATCACATCGAGCATGTCGGTCATCAACGTATGTATTCGGGCTGTAGCACTTTGGGCTAACAGGACTCCGGTATCCCGGGCTGTAGCAGAGCTAGGCAGGACTCGAATAACACCGCGTGACATTTCCCGAAGGACGGACATAGGAGGCGAAGTGAAACACATGCCGACCAGTCAAGCGTCCAAGCAGTAGTCTTTGGGCTAGCAGGACTCGGTGAACCGGGCTGTAGCGGACTACTATCGCTCGGAGGCACAAGACTACATTTCCCCATATGAGAGGCTGCCAAGGATAAACAACTAGTTTGTCGGATCCCACGCATACCAAGCATTTCAAACATACACACAATATGCTCAATATGTGTAAATACGACGTGGCATCACAACATAATTCTATGACTCAGATATTATTCATTAGGCTCCGAAGAGCGAGATATTACAAACATGGGTCTCATGACCCAACACTCAGAGCATACAAATCAAAGCACAAGCGGAAGCTAAACATGTCTGGGTACATACATGTATAAATTAAAAAGGCTGGGAAGCCTGACTATCTACCAGATCCTGCCGAGGGCACAAGATCGTAGCTGAGGTAACAAGCTAAACGTCGAAGTCCACGTGGAACTACTAGCGAGACTGACGTCTCTCTGCAAAACATCAAATAGGCAAACGTGAGTACAATTGTACTCAGCAAGACTTACATCAGAACTAACTACATATGCATCATTATCAAAAGGGGGTGGTGGAGTTTGATGCGCAGCAAGCCAGCTTTGACTCGGTGGCTATCTGAACTACATTTGCAAGTAACTCTTTTGAGGTGGCGCACGAGTCCACATATTCACCATATCAAATACACCACTATGGATCCGCTCCGTCTACCTCGAAAGCGCCATCCATAGCACTCACGCTTATCTTGCGTATTTTAGAGTATCCACTTTCACTTGTCTATGAACTATGCAAGGGTCCAAGTTTCCATATCCGAGGATCCGGCTATTGAATAGATAATGATAACCCTGCAGGGTGTACTTCTTCACACGCTCTCGCCACTTATCGCCTGTACCGTCATGTACCTTGAAACCTTCAAGCGGAAGCGGGCGAGGGAGTCGGCCACGACCTGACTAATCACACAAGTCTCTCGTCCGGGTTTATCGCCTATTCGGGTTCCATCCGCATAGGAGATCCGGCGGGGTGTCGCTCCGGCCCCCAAGCGATGTGAGCAGGGTTCCCAAGCCCACCAACCGGTGCCACTTGGTACACCGTGCCACTGTGCCTAGTCATCCCAAGCCCACACATGCACGGGTGCCACTTGGTAGACTACTAACACTACCTACAAACACCGAAACTAGTTGCAACTCACGGGCCAGAGATCAAGTTGATTAATAAGTCGAGAGGGTTGAGTTACGGAACCCAATGTGTGGTAGTAACTGTTCATGGATCACAAACACAGAACTCAGTTCACGAGGGCGGTTTCAATGAGACAACCCACCATGTACTCCTACATGGCCTCTCACCGCTACCTTTACCAAATCGTGTTCACACACTTAGCTCACACACAGTAGGACATGTTCATAACAATTCCAATTCATTCCCGATGAATCAGACCCGACTCAACTCTAAGCAGTAGCAGGCATGACAAACAACATAAATGAGTAGGCACAACATGGCTCAAACAACTCCTACTCATGCTAGTGGGTTTCATCTAATTACTGTGGAATGACAGGTCATGCAAAGGATCAAGGGGTTCAGCTACATGAGCAAGTAACAGTTGAATCGATGTTGTCCTAATGCAATAAAATAGAGCAGGAGCGAGAGAGTCGGATTATATCGGAATGAACAAGGGGTTTTGCTTGCACGCACTTCGAAGATAATATAGTTCTTCATCGGTGTCATCGAACTCATCGTCGGTACATCGTCTACGAGAGGAACAATTACCGGCAACAAGAGAGAACACAATCAATGCAATGCACATATATGATGCATGATCATGTTAAGGTACTGAATTCACCTAATGCAATAATAATCCAAGTTAGTTGAAATGGAATTCAAACAAGGTTGAACTCCAACTCCAAATGCTATTCCATAATTTACCCTAATCATGATTCATCCTATTCAGTGAGGTTAACTTGTTCAAACATGCATGATCATGGCATAAACAGATTCTTCATATTTTTCTGATCATTTTCATATATAATTTATTTCCATCCGAGTTACGGTTGAATTTCTATGAATTTTAGAAGTTTAGAGTATTTTCTGAAATTTCTTGAATTAAATTAAATCTGGAAACCTAGTTATTATGTCGACTGACGTCAATGTGGCGTCGGTGGTCAACAGGGCGCCCAGGTCAAACCTGGCGTGTGGGGCCACGTCGATGACTAACTAAACTAACCTAGTTAATTAGCACTAACCTAGGTTAGTTAAATTAGTTTAAACCTAAACTAGATTAGTTAGCAGGCGGGGCCCGCACGTCGATGGCTCGGAGGAGTCAAACTAGGCCAAACCAGGTCAACTCGCGGGGTTGACCCATGCTCGTCGCGCCGCGGAGCCAGAGATGACGGAGGGGAGCGGGTTTCCTCCTCCGGTGACCAAAAGAGAGGCGGAGGGTCCTCGTGGCCTTGGGGCTCGCCAAGCATCTAAGGGGACTAGCGGGAGGTGCGGGGTGGCGGAATCTCGCCCGGCGTCGAGCTTTGGCGGCGGCCGAGTTCGGGTTCCAAGCTTTAGGCGTTCTGGGGCACGGCGGGCGCGGCCGATGGGCTCTCTTGGTTGCTGGGATCACCATGAACACGCTGGAGGCAACAAGCGCAGGTGGAGGAGCTTGGGAGCACGGCTCACCGTCCATGGCGG